>JALIZH010021710.1:0-41652 GCA_030522465.1 Rhipicephalus appendiculatus | reverse complement strand
GTTGATGTCGCTAGACTTTCAGGGTGCCTTCGAGAGTGTGTGGGTCGAGTGCTCGGGTTTTTCCGGGAGCGCTGCGTGCCTGCTAATTTATACCACCTGCTGCGGACGTTCTTGCAGCAGCGCTCGGTGGTCTTTAGATCGAATGCCGGCGAGCTGGTGGCATACCCCTCTTTGGGGAGTCCGCAGGGGTCCCCGCTCTCCCCCATGCTATGGAATGTTATCATCTACGACCTTCTATGCCTCCTATTCCCGACGGGCGTTACGATCCAGGCATACGCCGATGACACTATCATCGCCATCCCGACAGAATCCCGAGAGCACCTGGGAGAGGTTGGGTCCGCGGTGCTGAGGGACGTAGTCAGGTGGACCGTTGGGGCGAGGGTCACCCTTAGCAGAGAGAAGACTTACTGCGTGCTGTTCTCTCACGGACAACGCGGTATGGAGAAGTGGCGCCCGTCCATACGCCTGAACCAAGAGGATAAGAACCTCACTTACAAAGGCTCGCTGCGGATCCTGGGTGTCGTCTTCGACACGCGCCTCTCATTTTTCAAACATGCGGAATTCCTGAAGGAAAAGACAGAACTGCTAGTGGCGAAGATCGGGGTGTTAGCTCGCATGCAAGGTGGCCTCTTGCGTCCCGAACAAAAGGTGACGTTGTATCGCAGTGTCATCATGCCCGCCATTACGTATGGTTCGCCGGTCTGGTGGGACGAGCTATGCCCCGACTGTCACAGATGGCGCCCAGGGAAACTTCACGATAACGTCACCACTGACGTTATCGTGAAAAGCTGATCAGTTAATGCAATAGCAACTAAAATTCCCGTCTCTGTTTCCACTCGTATTGTCTCTCCTCGGGGTACGAGAAACATTCAGGTAGTCACAGCACACTTAGCACAACAGGCATAAGTTTCCCATTATTAAATATTATTATGGATTTTCCTTTTAATGTTATTTTTCCCTGTCCTCTGGAATCCTTTAATCTCATTCCCCATCCCTATGCTTCGTAGCATGCAAGCGGTAGGAGTCAGTGTTCAATGAGCAATAGTTAGCAATGGCGAGTTCCTGGGGATCTGCATATACGGCATTGTACATAGCTTCGCGAAACCACCCCTCCAAGCAGCGTCGTCTACATTCCGAGGGCATTCGTACAACATGGTGTGTGCAAACGATGCCGCTAGCAGAAGAAAATGCTGGTCGCTAAAGTCCCGAGGAATGCACTGTACCTGGGAAGGAGAAGCCATGCACGCGAAGAATATGCACGCCTCACGTTCCGTCTTTCTCTCGCGTCTCATGACGGATTGGCGCGCACAATCATGCATGCTTGTTTTTTTTACCTCATTTCGTTCGGGTAAGCCCTCCTGAGAGGCTTCCCCATTCGCTGTCTCGGTATATGCGTATACACTCATACGCTGCTCTGGGTAATCGTGAAGACGGATTCGCTCTCCCGAGGCACGTGCCAATATGACGTGACACGAGTTGTCGCTTAGCAAGAGAGTGTTCGCGCGAGCGCCTAATTTAATTTGCTTTGATGTGAGCGGAATGGCAGAGGCGTTGTACGTCAAACGCCTCGCCGCGTTGCGAGCTTCGTTACATCGCCTGCGAACTGGCGATAGAAGTTTGTTCTCGTGGTCATCATTCTGTGTTATGTCTAGAGTAACTACATATTACCAAAAGAAAAAAAAAACTCTCAGGGTCCCGTATGACTTGAAGGCGAAAGTGAACGTCTTTGCCATCTCAGGCAATGTATTGATCCTACCCCGCCACCCTTAGAAATCTTTGTGCCCCTGACGTGCTCTAATTTAAACACACTGCATAAACACCCTATTTGTCCTAAATTTCGCGGCCATTTGGGCACGCTTGGCGCAAGGCAGCAGTTACATTGCTTCAAGATCGGAGACAGCTCACCTGGTTTTGCTTTGCCTCCGTGATCGGACTAAGTTTTACCAGGCTACGGTGTCAAGTGATGACATCATCATGGGACATGACTTCACAAACTGTGGTACTCTGTAACGTCATCGTGATGTCATCCCGTGCTGATAAGATTTTGCATCACTCGTCCCTGGCGTCGCGGGACGCCGGCGGTCAAATATCGCGATTGACAATGCATTTAAAGATTTCGCCTTAAACGAAAGTCAACAGAAGGACTGATTATTTGCAACAGATTTTAGGTCCTCCAAAACATGAATCTATCTCGGTTGGTTAAAGGAGCCCTGACGTCTAAACGAGCAGCTATCGACCCTTCAGTTAACGATTCGCTATACAAAATGCAGCGGTGGGACGAATAATTAGATGCTGTATTGATTAATCTGACCAGTAGCGAGCACGATTCAAAACGGGTAACAAGCTAGCCAATTTGTATAGCGTTGGCAGCGCGGCCTCGCGGTCATCTCCAGACCGCGCCCCGGCTCATCACGTGGCCACATAAAGAAATCACATGAAGTTCAGCTGACATTTCGCCAACTAGGTGCACACGTGCTGTCAAGTGTCATGGACACTTGACAGCACGTGTAGCTGACGGCGACGACGGTGATGTTGAAGACAACTTCAACATCACCGTCGTCGCCGTCAGCAGTGTGTCAACAAGTGATAATGATAGCATTCTGGAATTGAGAGACGTCGCAATTTATATTTGCTTCCACCCTTCGCAAAGCAGTGATTCACAATTAGACGCCTTTCCAAGCAGCGAGAAGGAGCTACCTAGGTGTTTACGCTTCGGTCATGCTTGCTGGTGTGTCGCATTTAGCTGTAACACTTTATTAACATTTTCACACAGGAACAATGTAGTATAAAAGTGGCCTGCCAAAGCCACATTGGGCTTCAGGGGCAGAGCCGACAGACAGCGGACAACAGGAATTGGTTAGCTCAAAGGAGCACTGACATCAAATTTACGCATGTTGATTTTTTTGCATCCGCGAGTAGCTATCGACCCCCCAAGTAACGATTCTCGACTTAAAATGCAGCGGAGGGACGAATAAGTACCAGTAATGTTGATTAATTTATCCGGTATAAACGCGATTCAAAACGGGAGGAAAACCCGCCAAATTGTTGTGCTGGTAGCGCTACGTCGCGGTCACGTCGGGGCCGCTCCCCAGCTGATCCCGCTGCCACAAAAAAAGGTGACGTCACGTCCAGCTGACATCACTGACATTTCGTCTGCTAGGAGCACACGTGCAGCCATGTCTTTGTCATCAACATCGTCGTCCTCGCCGTCGTCGTGGTCAACATCGACAAGCGAGGATGACAACGACTTGGAATTGGGAATTGCCGCGATTCGCACCGGTCCGAGCAGCGACGAGGAATTGCCTGCGGACACACGCTTGGGCCGCGCTCAATGGTGAGATATACGGCACAATGAGCTTTATCTGCGCGTTACTTGTTGGCGATGATATTTCTTCTTTTGATAGCTCGTAGTCGTGTTAGCGTGTACTGCATACTCCGTCCGTTACTCTACGTTCGACGATTGTCGAACATAGAGTAAGCGGCAGGCTCGCGATCGTGCGTTAAATGCAATGTATTTATCCACCTCGGCCGTACTGCCGGAGCACAGGAACACCAACTACGCACCTCATGTCGTGGACGTTTGGCGAGTGAATCGCTGCTTTCAGCTGCACATACCCAGCATTTCGGGACATCGCTTTTAGTTCACCGTTTTTCACACCACGTGGCGTACAGACCTTCAACTTTCAAAACTGGCGCGATAACGCATGGCGCGCGGCAGACAAAGTGGCCATACATAAAAAAAAAAAACCAACGAAGCAGCTCGATGTCGACTATCGCCACCGAGAGCGAACCGTGATCGCTGACTGATAAGCGCAAGTCGTGTACGACGAGCGGTCGGTTGGTTGCTCGATCGTGAATCAAGTATTTTTTTTTTAGTGAATCCGCGTGCACAAGCCACTTGGCTGCGCTTGACAAACTCGTATTTCGAAAGGGCGTGCTGCCCTTCCTCTCGTCCTTTTCAATATATTTCGTGCGGTTGTATAGTTGTCGGCCCCACTGGTTTCTTGAAGAAAGTTAGGACGTCCTTTTGTCGCGGCCGTTTTTGTAATCTGTGAAAGCTAATTTCGAGAAAATAATATCAGCCTATGAGATGGCGATGACGCTTTGAGAATATGTAGAGACAGGCTTCACGTAGCTAATATTTGTTGGCGTCACTTAACAAGTGAATTTTTTCGCGCTATAAAGTGAAGGCAACGTGCCGTGCCGTATTCGCTGCCAGTGATAATCTTTTTTAAGAGCTCAAAACGTAGCAGAAATAAAGGCCTAAATTCATTACAGGGACGAAATTGCTGAATTATTTTCCAAATTTAAGCATTTTAAGAAAGACGCCTTAATTTAAACAACGCTTTTAACGTTTCTAGAGCACATAATAAAAGACGTCCGAAATGTATTTCATTGTACATGACATGCTATACAGCTCGTCTTCCCCTCTTTGCTGACTGTTCGTGAAAGCGTAATGAAACCAATTATATTCACATATGCGACCGTCCGCTGTGGTAATGTAGCGGTTACAGTGCTCGGGTTCTGACCCGAAAGCCGCGTGTTCGACCCCGTCCGCAGAGGTCACATTTCGATGCAGGCGAAATGGAGGAAGCGCGTATACTGTGCGATGTCAGAGCACGTTAAAGAACACCACATGTTCGAAATTTCCGGAGCCCTCCACGATGGCGTCCTTCATAATCATATCGTGGTTTTGTGACGTAAAACCCCCGATGATATTTGGATGTACGTACATAACCGCAAAGCACACCTCTTTGTTTCACTGGCTATGCGGTCTGCACAACGGCATCAGGTCTTGGTTAGAGACCCGATTATTTCGGCCAGTTTTATTTAGAACGAAGAACGCGTACAAGCGAGTTTGAAGATAGCTCTCGTCTGGTTTCCTTGCTGCTACTATAGTGTAATTGTTTCTTTGCACGTATTGCTCAAGAACAGCGTGGTAATATTTTTACATGGTGATGTTTCTTAAAAGGTTCCTCGGTAGGACCTATTTATTACTTGCTTGACACGCTTATTGGCGAGTTTTTAAATCAACCACTCATTGGTGCAATTAAATGTTTGACGCTAGTGCCATTCTACTCTTCTGGGACGCAACACAACACACGTTAAGGGGCCTTCTCACACTGCATGACATTATCATAGTTTCTTTTTTTTTCGAACAGTTTCAAGCACCGGCGTGGCTGTGTTGTAGAACACCTGTTTTCCGTGCAGAAGTACTGGGTCCAATTTACGCGCGAGCTATTAATATTGTTCATTTATTTGCAGCTACCTCGACCTTTCGCCCACGGGCAATGCTTTTTTTTCACTCACAACGAAGACGCCGACACCAGCGTCGGCACCGGATTTTTCGCTACAGATAACTTTTTTTGTGGAATACTTAGCCACCAATGAAATCACGTGCTGCTCCAAAAACGCGGGGTTGGTGTAATATCAGTATACTATAGCATGCCTCGTTCACATTAGGGACGCCTCTGATAAGACAATTGCTCAATTTTTTTCAAAGAAAATTTGTGCCTCACATAATAATAATAATAATAATAATAATAATAATAATAATAATAATAATAATAATAATAATAATAATAATAATAATAACAATAACAAATATATTATTCTCATATGAGTATTGTGTTACTGTTGTCGTTGTTGAAGAGTTTATTGTTTCACATTTGTTTTCACGGATGGATCTACAATGGATGAAAGCTCGTCTGCGGCTTTTCATATACCCGTATATAAAATAGAAAGAGATTTCCGACTTTCTCGAAAGACATCGTCTACAGCAGCGGAGCTTGTTGCAATATTACAAGCTTCAAAATTCATTGTTGAAAGCCAGCAAAGGCAAAACTGGGTAATATATTCTGACTCCAAAGGAGCGCTACAAATGATTAAGGATTTTAATTTTCACATAGATGATAGCATAATATATGAAATCTTAAAAACAATTACCATCGGTTATCTGGACGGCCATGAGATATGTTTTCAATGGCTTCCAAGTCACGTAGGAGTGATGGGAAACGAAAATGCTGACAAATTAGCCGCTGCAGCACACAAACAAGTTCACTTGACACCAGTGCCCGTTTATTTCTCAGAAAGCAAGAAGGTTCTTTCCGAACTGCGCCACAAATTGTGCAAAAACGCTTGATTTGACGAAAATACGAAGTCTTCACTCTTATATCAAATAGATCCGTCTCTCCGATTTACACCTAATCAAAAGATTGATAGACCATTTGACACACTACTGCACCGTCTACGATTAGGTGTTGCATACACACGTCACTTCTTATGCCGCATAAAAACAAGAACGTCCCCGCACTGCGACCACTGTGATCATGTCGATGCGTCAGAGGAGCATATCATTATTGAATGTCCGCGAATTGACGAACAACGCGCTCAGCTGAGTGATCGATTGAACCGCCTCGACAGACGACCATTTACGATTGGAAAAGTACTTGGACCATGGCCACATCCCGATAATCAAAGGCGCGCAGTGAGCGCCCTCCGTGATTTTTTAACGGACACAAATTTATTTAACTGTCTTTAGTTCTTATTATACCTTGCCACTATTTGTTCGGACTCTATCCGCGATGTGATCACGATATATGAACTGGACTACGCCCATATATACTGTGCTCATTCATTCGTTATAAGCCCTATAGTGTATATATGTACCAAGTGACTCTGATTATTTTTTTTCTTCTTTTATTCTTAATTTTTCGTATTTTTATGTTTATCTTGTACATTACTGTCATGATGTGGGGATAGCCTGCTCCAACGTAGCCTACCTTCCCATATTTTCTCAGATATATATATAAAAAAAAGTTTATTGAACTCTGCCGTAGGGATCGGCCGGTAGCTTGACCAACGACTCAAATCAACGGATCTTGCGAGCGAACGAGAAGCGCCATCGAGCAATGCGCGGTATACAGACAGACCTGCGATGTCGGAGGAGATGATGACTAGAGGCCGGATTTTTAGGCACTAAAAATGGTGTTTTAGGCGCCAAGAATAGGCGGGAAAAACACAGTTTTAGGCCCCCAAAATCGTAAATATAGGCACAATAAATTTTTACAAAAACTGAAATTTTCGAATAAGGACGTGCCTGACCTGGTCTACGACAGGAAAGCAAACAAATTTTATATTTTATGATTGTACAAAGGCGTTAATGATTTAACATAGCCATGCAATGGTCCCTTTTCGGGCATGGTTTCCAGAACACGATCTCTCCTTTTATTGTCCAGAATGGTAAGTTAATTGTCCACCATCGAATAAACACGCTCATGGGTCTGCTTCTTTTCGGCATGGTTGGGATGGGCAGCACAGGATTCAATAGCCAGACCGCTAAAAGACCAGAAGGGTCTGTTAGCCTCGTATTGGCCGGGTCTAATAGCGCAGGGTCAATTTCTCCTCTTTGTATGAACACTATAAAGGGCCCCTTACCAGGTTTGAGCGTTTCGAGCTAGAAGTGTAATGCATGCACTGCGCTAACGATCACATCTGCCAAGATTTGCTCCCCGAAAGGAGGTGAAATGTCAGACTGAATATCTCGTGCCCTTTATCTCACGGGCGCGCGCACCGATGTGGGGGAGGTGAAGTTCAACAAGGAATGGTCCTGTGTATGTCACAGTAGTACATGAAACTGCGAGAATTATTCGAGGCTACATGTGTAATTTGTGCAATATGTTGTTTGAATAGAGGAATAAAAGTTAATAGAAATATTAAAACATACAAATGGAATGTGTGCGCATTTTTCTTTAGTTTTTTTCTTCGAATCGAGAGCGATGCGAGACTTAGCTGCCTATATTTCTTTTGTGTTCGTGTGCTCGCCGTTCCCGCGTCGTGCCGGCGCCAGCCCTGACAACGCTTAGCATGTTTTTTGGTGCATCGTCCCTTACAGCAGTTCCAGCTGTGCTACGCGCTGTGTTGTGGTAAGGATACAGGATCCATGCCAGCCTCTCCAAACGCATGGACGGCTCCATCCCACAGAAACAGGCAGTACACTATAGAGCGATCGCCGAAACAATACAACACCGCTTGTGCGCACGACATGGCTTGGGCATGTCATGTGCACATAGTGTAATCTTGCGTGCGCATGGCGTGTTGATGCGTCAACGTCGTGTGATCTTCCGGCTCCGAGTTTCCCTGATACCGAAGAGGGCAGGGAAAGAATTTGGCTTGCGAGTGGCAAAGGTTTCAAGCTCACCTACCGGCATCATGCTTTCGTGGCTCGTAATGAACCAATTAAAAAGTTCTCGTGGTACAAAGCTCTTCATTAGGCACGCGAACACTTCCAGTATCTGACTATAATTTGTTTTTTTTTACCTACTTTCTACTTTCCCCTGACGGCACTCCATGGTTTCGCATTCGCTCTCCATATTCCTGCTGCTGCGCGCAGGTACCTCCCGTTTTCTGCCCCCCCCACCACGCCCAAGTCTTCAAGGAGGTGCTTCAATTCCATGGGAACACTGGACTGGAAAACCGGCGGTAAAAGCCGCCCGCCACGTCCTCGGCCATAGACGCCCTTCTCCTCTTCCCGCCTTTATTTTCCTCTCCCCATTCCACTGTACACGCTGGGACGTGGTCCCATTTAGGGTTGCAGAAATAGCGTCTTTTCCTCTCCCCTGCTCCAACCGCTTGCTCCGTGTCAGTGCGGTGGGGGTATGGTGGCCGGCGCGTACCATTTCACTGCTGCTACCGGTTGCTTCCTGGATGTTTGTTGAACTAGGGAACTAGGTTGTTGCACCCCATAAAGTTCCGAAACGTCAATTTTGCCCGGTAACATTAATTGCGGTCTCAAACTGTACTCGAAAGCAAAATTTGAGGCTAAATAGCGTTCATATAGGCACCAATTTTGAAAATAGGCATTTATGGGCACTTATAGACATTTAGGCACAAACCCCAAAAATAGGCATTTATAGGCACTATAAAAAACACTATAAAAGCCCTCCTTTACCCCTAATTCATGCTCATATATCAAAGTGGCTCGATAAGGAACGCAAGGAAAAAAATAGGCATTTGCCTATAATCCGGTCTCTAATGATGACCCACTATAACGTTCGTTGTTCTTCACTCTATTATTATTATTATTATTATTATTATTATTATTATTATTATTATTATTATTATTATTATTATTATTATTATTATTATTATTATTATTATATAAACGACAAACAGTGAGTAGTTGTCTTATAAAGGACGTCACTAACGTAAACGAGGCATGTTACTATTGATATTACACCAAGCGCACGTTTTCGAACAGCGCGTGATTTCATTGTTGGCTAAGTATTGTTAGCGAAAATAAACGTCTTCCGGGGGGCCAGAATTTGAGATAGATGCAAATAAATAGACAATATGAATATTCGGCTCGAGAGGAAATCTAATCCAAGACTTCGCACGGAAAACAGGTGTTCTACACTGTTTCGATAAAAAAGCACTATAATAATGTCTTGTAGTTCGAGGATCCCCCTTCACACATGTAATATTGCGTGGCAGAAGTGTAGAATCGCACCAGCGTCGTACATTTGAATTGCACAGTGAGTGGCTGCTGTGACAACCGACCGATTCCCAAGTGCACAGGAATAAGTAATCAAACCGGCAGACGGCTGGAGGCGACGGGCCATGCCTGACGTTACTGACTGACTTTTTTAAATAAAGATTTCTCTCTCTATCTTTCTTATTATCAGCAACACCATCAACAAAGAGTGCAGCTACGCATTTGCGCTTGTAGCCTTCCGGATCGAAGAAAAAATAATTATGTCCTAGCGAGCATTTTGCATGCTGTACTTACAAAAGGCACTGTAGGACAGTTTGAAACAATATATATGTTACGAGCACAGACGTACCTTTCCTTGCGGCAGGGTGGATGTGTCCGCCGAGAAATTAAGCGAGGCTAGCGACTGTGAAGGTGAAGTGAACGAAGCTCCATTGCGCTAACGCGTTCTCCTCTTAAATTCTTTAATTGGTTTATGCGCGCTTCGAAAATTTCCTTACAGGTTATACGCGGAGGATAAAATGTTCTGTCAGTGCACGGATATATGAATGTTGCTCAATGTCTTGAATAATAAATAGCGCAGGAACTAACGAATTATGTTGAGCGATAACGGTGGTTTAGCGAAATTAGGTTCAGTAGCCTTGCGTCATCTCTAAAGGGAATCGAGTGCCCGAGCCTCCGCGTCCCGAGCTTACGCCCTTGTACTTTGCAAAAGAATAACTCTTGTAATGTATACATAGTCTCTGTGAGCGTCTTATGCTGTGAGCTCACGCGCTAGCTGGGTAAGGGGCTGGGTAAGGCGGTGTGGCCTCTCCCCCCTTACACTCTCTCAGCAATCATGTGATGACGTCGGGGAACGAGATTCTGCAGACGCATGCTGAACCAACGCGTTGTATCCTAGTCAGAACGCGCTGGCACGCGCTACCACGTTCGGGTCTGCGTTCGGGTCTACGTTAACAACAACATAAGAGCATAAACACAACACAAACTATAACACTCAATACGCAACATTAACGGAAACAGCTAGTCGAACCGATGCAAACGCGGTGTGCTTCGCATTGCCTCATGCTCCCCCTCTGGCGGGAGATGGTGTCATTTCTTTTTCGCGTACTTTTCGAATAATTACCGCCAAAGGCAAAACGTTGCAGTACCAACACGTGTAAAAAGCGTAGTTTTTTTTTTAGGGGCGAAGCTCCTAAAGCCGCGGGTCTGTACATCCCTGTCTCTTGGTACGTGACCGCCTAGTTCTATGACAGACAGACAGACAGACAGACAGACAGACAGACAGACAGACAGACAGACAGACAGACAGACAGACAGACAGACAGACAGACAGACAGACAGACAGACAGACAGACAGACAGACAGACAGACAGACAGACAGACAGACGGACGGACGGACGGACGGACGCACGCTTCGCCCCAATCATCATCATTCACTCCGTGGATATGCTGTAATTTTTTAATGTTCGTCATACAGTCATGTCACGTCATATCACATTTGGTATACAGCCAGGAAACGAAACGGCTGCGAGCACGCCATGAGCGTGGCATGTAAGTCATGGCGTACATGACATCCGTGCCATAATTTGCATGTAAGGATCTGTTATTTGTGTTCGTCATACAGTCATGTCACGCCATATCAAATTTGGTATATATCCAGGAAACGAAACGGCTGCGAGCGTGCCATGAGCGTGGAACGTAAGTCATGTCATACATGACATACATGTTACGATTTTTATGTTAATACTTGTCATCTATATTTGTCACGCAGTAACATTGCATAATACCAATTTCAGTATATATCCAGTGAATGAAACGGCCGCACGCGCACCATGAGTGTGGCATGTAAATCATGTCATAAATGGCATACATGTCATAATTGTTAATACCTGCTATTTATGTTCGTCATACACTCTTGACAAGCCTCAATATTTTTGGTATACCTTAAACTAAGAAACAGCTGCGAGAGCGCTAATAATGTGGCATGTAGATCATACCGTTCATGACATAAGTGTCATGAGTTTCATGTTATGACCTGTCATTTATATTCTTCATGCAGTCATCTCATGCCACAGCAACTTCGGAATTTCATACCTTCAAATCTGTATGCCATCTCGGACACTTTTCGTATGACATCACTCAACACATAGATAGCATATAAGTCATTGATTGTAATTAACCCGAACTCCTAATTAATGAGAAGAATAAACAGTACAAACAAATGATATGAAATTGTTATCTACCACCTTATCGTAACTGTTCACATTGAAACACTATATGTACTGTACTACATATGTGCTTCTACACTGAGAGCTTCCCTCATAAGTTTAAATTAAATGGTTAGATTAGTGATAAATATTTATTACGGTTATGAAATTCCTGATGCTTCATCCACATAATGTACGTCACATCTGCAGACTTTTGCTGAGTTTTTACCATGATCAACGTCCACTTTCTCATCGATTTACCGACAGGTGATTCTTTTACCCCTGTAATGCTGCTTTCCTGCACTATCGATTTGGAAAAGCTCTTCAGGAAAAAATCCACCCAGCGTAATCCCGCGAAATTGCAAACACAAAGACAGGTTGTCCTACCGTACATGCCACTGGAGTGCAATTAGCGAATACATTATTGTTGCGCTACAATTAGCTTTTCAAAAATCACCCCATACATATTCAATGGATGCACAAAAGTGTCTCGGGAAAAAAATCCAGCCGGCCGATTAAAACTAATCGCGTTGTACCACATAAGGAGGTTGTCAGCATTAAGTGCCTGAAGTGCAATTAGCGAAAAATCAGGCATTGCTCAGTAATCGTTTTTTGAAGAACGCTCCCCATAGAGTTACGCCCAGCGCTTCCCCTTGGGGTCGGCTTTGCCGCACTAGTCGATGTCCCAGATTGCTGGACATGGTAGGGCGCTGTGATGATTGCGACGAGAGCGCCGTAGCGAAAAAACCCTGAGCGTGCGAATGGAAAAGGAGAGGAGAAAGAAGAAGACTGGTTCGCGGACGGCGTGGTTATCAGAATTCTTAAAATCAAGGGAATTTTATTGTGTTAAGGATGGGTGCTCTTCATCTAAATACAAACAGAGTCGCGGAGTTCCCCAAGGAGCGGTTCTGTCTCCACTTTTATTTAATATACTAATGAGTTCCATACCAACCTGTCAGGATATCTATGTCTATGTGTATGCAGACGATATAGCATTTTTTGCAGCCGACAGTGATATTTACATTCTACAGCAAAAAATTACAAATCTACATGAATATGCTGGAAATATGGCTTCGGTCGATCGCAATGACATTAAATGTAAACAAGAGTGATTTCCTGACGTTTCCTATAACTGGTCCGATTTCACTCTCTATTGCATATAAACAGGAACCCATTCCGCAAGTAGACTCTCTAAAATATTTGGGTGTTTTATACAATGAAAAACTTAACTGGAGTCCACATATCGAGTACATAGCAGCTAAGGCGCAACGGGCTTTGGGCTTATTGCGCAGAATGAGCAATCGCAAATTTGGTGTACGTAGGGACACCATGTTAATGGTATATAAGATGTATATGCGTCCAATATTAGAATTTGGATGTGTGCTGTTCTCGGGCGGACCAGCTTACAAAATTAAGCCGTTAATTATCTTGGAGCGGGAAGCTCTGCGCTTGTGTATGGGGCTCCCTAGGTTTGCAGCAGTTACTGTTATGTATCAGGAAGCGCGTCTGCCTTCATTGCTCTGTCGTTTCCGCGTTTTAACAGTACAGACATTTCTAAAATTTTATAGCTTGCCGGTAAGAAGAGCGGAATATGTTTTCATCAGTGACCCAGATTCCTTCTTTCTCGCTCATTGGCCACGTTTTCACACACCACAGATAATCTTCGTACAAAAGAAACTGGAAACTATAAATGTCAACATCAGAGAGTTAATTGCAACCAATAGCCCAAATCAGTTTCTAGTGATAGATTACGAGGAGATTTTTCCTCCGAAATCTAAATTTCAATCCCACAAATTCTTAGAGAACAGGTTAGAGGATTTTCTGATACATGAACAAACACGAAAGATAATAGCCACTGATGCTTCCGTGATCGAAGAACGGGCAGGCGTAGGGATTGTCTCCCATTCGCTCGGCTGGTCATTTGCTGTGAGGTTACCCGATTTCACTCCGGTTTTCGAAGCTGAGCTCATGGCTGTCATCATGGCACTGCGAAAACTCCCGACGGACGAGATCAGGGCAGTCATAATAACTGATTCGCTCTCCGTATGCACAGCTCTATCAGCTTCTCATAACTCTAGCGCCCTCAAGACGTTTCGATTGTTAGTTCCGTCGCAGCTGAAGCACCTAAAATTAGTGTGGGTCCCAGGTCACTGTGGATTAAAATTAAATGAAATGGCCGACGCTTTAGCGCCTGCATCGCTAGACCTCCCAATAATCCAGGTTCTTCCAGTGGTAGAATATTTCACCGCAATTAGATATAGAAAATTCGCAATTCACACTGATGGAATGGAATCAATAACAACGTGGACGGAATACAAGCATCTAAACTTCCCATGGAAGTCTCATTGGAGCAAATCAAGACAATATTGCCACGCGCTATTCTTATTTTCACTTTTGTTGTATTCGGTTTTCACCCACAAAGACCGTCACCAAAGCTCAACTCAAACCGCGCCTTATTGTTCTACAACCTTCGCGATTATTGTAGATCGTTTTGTTAAGATTGCGCGCAAGACGCGACCACTCGAGATTATTCCAGAGCGTGCGCGATGACCAGTGATAAGGCTAGAATGTTCGACGCGTGATGCATAAAAGCCGGCGCGCTCCAACGATGTTCAGATTATCGACGGCCGACGCTCTGTTCGCCGCTTTCAGTGCCAGTGTGCATTGCTGTAGCCTGACTTTCAGTTTCTTGGCCACAAGTTCGGCCTAATAAAGAGTTCCTTTCTTTTAACGCCGACTGTTGCCTTCGTCGACGTCACGACCACGAGACATCTGGTGGAGGTGCTTTCCGGTCCATGTACCGAACGCCCCCCCTCCAGCCGTGAGCCAAGCCCACATCGGGAAGAAGACATCGGCGCCAACCTCGATCAGCGAGCTAGCCGCAGGCAGCGAGGGCTACCTCCAGAGCACGGGCCTCTACCCGATCAGATTCGGAAGACCAAGGCTACGACCGTTACTGCAGAGACCATGACCACCCCTGTGCCGCCTGCATCAGTCGTGCTCCAGCAACCCAGGGAACCACCAACTTTCCGTGGTTCATCGCGGGAAGACCCGGAAACTTGGCTGGAAATATACGAACGTGTCGCCGCCTTCAACCACTGGAATGCCGAAGACAAGCTGCGCCATGCCTACTTCTACCTGGAAGACGCGGCACGGACCTGGTTCGAGAATCGGGAATCCTCACTACAAACCTGGGACCTCTTCCGCAGCGCGTTCCTGGACACGTTCACGAGCGTCATCCGAAAGGAAAGGGCGGCTTCAATGCTCGAGACCCGGGTGCAGCTACCCAACGAAAACGTCAACATCTTCACGGAAGAGATGACGCGACTTTTCCGCCAGGCCGACGCTGACATGCCCGAAGACAAAAAAGTCCGCCTGCTTATGCGGGGGGTGAAACAAGAACTCTTCGCAGGACTTGTCCGCAACCCGCCCAAGACGGTCGCCGAATTCGTCACCGAGGCAACGACAATTGAAAAGGCGCTTGAATTGCGTACCAGCCAGTACAACCGCCGCATTCCTTCGATGACCTACGGGGAGGTTCAAGCGCTGCATGCCGACGACCTGCGCGACACCATCAGAGCGATCGTTCGGGAGGAGCTACGGAAATTGTTGCCATCCCCTCAGCCTCAAGTGGAGCCGATCGCCGACGCCGTGCGCCAGGAAATCCATCAATATCTGGGAGCACACGAACCAGCGCAGCCTGAGCCACAAGCGATGAGCTATGCTGCTGCAGCGCGTCGTAGCGCTCCCCCTCCGCGCCCACGCGAAGGCGCCGCACCGCCACAGTTCCGACGACACACACCACCGCCGCCGTCACCGACGACACTATACCGCCCACCTGTTGGCCAGCGTTACACCCCGAGGAAGACCGACGTTTGGCGCGCCCCCCGACCACCGCCCACTCTGCTACCATTGCGGAGAAGCTGGTCACACATACCGCCGCTGCCAGTACCGACAGATGGGCCTACGCGGTTTCGCCGTCGACGCGCCTCGTCCACAGCGGGGTGAACGACCGCAAGACATCGCCGACTACCTCGCAGGAGCTCAGTGGACGCCCCGACGACCTTCCCGCTCACCGTCGCCCGGCCGCTACATGTCACCGCACCGCCGGCAGTACACTGGCCCTAACCGGGGCCGGTCACCTAGCCCTTACCCGGAAAACTAAGGGCAGCAACCGATGGAGGTGCGGTTGCTGTACGTCGAACTACCGAAGATCCTCCGCCGACGCCGACGACGACGACGCGACGAAACCTGCTGAACACGACGCGAAGCAGACAGAGCACTGCCGACGAAACCTCGCGGACCGAGCTAGACCTGACGACTCAACATGATGGAAGCAGCGCAACAAATCGACGCAGCCGTGATCCGACGCCGCGAGCTAACCGCAACGCAAGGCGACGGACTAGCGACCTCGACGTTCTCATCGACGGCCACAACGTCACCGCTCTCGTCGACACTGGGGCCGACTATTCCGTCGTCAGTGGGCCATTCGCCGCCAAGCTGAAGAAAGTAAAGACCGCTTGGAGTGGACCCCAAATCCGGACAGCTGGAGGTCACCTGATAACGCCAATCGGAGTCTGTACAGCAAGAGTCACTATCAATAATCGGACTTACCCTGCGAGCTTTGTAATCCTGCAACAGTGCTCCAGGGATGTGATACTTGGGATGGACTTCCTAAGTCAACATGGCGCCGTGATCGACCTGAGGTCTGAATCAATAACCCTAACCTCAGAAAACGCACTGCCGCCCCACACGACGCCAGCGACCCATGCTTTAAATCTGATAGAAGAGCAGGCCACCGTTCCGCCTTTCTCCAGCGTCATCATTTCCGTCGGCACCGAAGAACCCGCAGACTTCGAAGGCGTCATCGAGGGTGATCAGCACCTGCTCCTGAACCGCCAGATTTGCGTCGCAAGAGGCATCGCCGAGTTGCGTGAGGGCAAAGCAAAGGTACTGCTGACAAACTTCAGCCACGAATATAGGCACCTTAACATTGGTACGACGGTCGCCTACATCGAGAAGTTCGTGGACGCCAGCAATGATTTCGCCCTATCCGATGCTGCCGAACCTCCTTCGACTAATCGAGGTCCCGGAATAGATTTCGACGTCAACCCGAGTCTCCCGAAGCACAAGCAAGACCAGCTCAAAAGTCTGCTCTTGCAATTCAAGGACTGCTTCTCGTCGTCGTCAAGAATTCGACAGACCCCAATCGCGAAACACCGCATCATAACACAGGAAAATGCGAGACCACTCCGCCAGAGCCCGTACCGAGTTTCAACGCGAGAACGCGAGGCCGTAAAGCAACAAGTCGACGAAATGCTACGCGACGACATCATTCAGCCTTCCAAGAGTCCTTGGGCGTCACCCGTGGTGTTAGTGAAGAAGAAGGACGGAACCCTGCGTTTCTGCGTCGATTATCGCCGCCTGAACAAGATCACGAAGAACGACGTGTATCCTCTCCCACGTATGGACGACGCCCTGGATCGACTCCACAGCGCGCAGTACTTTTCGTCGATGGACCTCAAGACCGGTTATTGGCAAATAGAGGTCGACGAGAGAGACCGAGAGAAGACTGCCTTTATCACACCAGACGGCCTCTTCGAGTTCAAAGTCATGCCCTTCGGTCTTTGCTCGGCACCTGCGACGTTCCAACGTGTTATGGACTCTGTACTCGCCGGCTTAAAATGGCAGACCTGCCTTGTGTACTTGGACGACGTCGTTGTATTTTCATCAAACTTCGACGAACATCTCCGGCGCCTTCAGGTTGTACTTCAAGCAATCAAGGCCTCCGGACTCACCCTCAAGCCAGAAAAGTGCCGCTTCGCATACGAGGAACTTCTGTTCTTGGGTCACGTCATCAACAAGTCTGGAGTTCGCCCCGACCCACGGAAAACAGCTACCATCGCTGCCTTCCCGCCGCCCACCGACAAGAAAGCCGTACGCCGATTTCTCGGCTTGTGCGCCTATTATCGACGCTTCGTCAAGGGATTTTCGCGCATCGCCGAGCCACTAACTCAGCTCACGAAAAACGAAGTGGAATTCAAGTGGGGAGCGGCGCAAGTTGAAGCATTTCAAGAATTGAAACGACGCCTGCAGACGCCTCCAATACTTGCGCATTTCGACGAACACGCCGAGACGGAAATCCACACCGACGCAAGCAGCGTAGGACTCGGCGCCGTTCTTGTCCAGAGAACTGCCGGCGTGGAAAGGGTTATCAGTTATGCTAGCCGGTCGCTATCAAGGCAGAAGCCAACTATTCCACAACAGAAAAGGAGTGCCTTGCCATCATCTGGGCAACGTCAAAGTTTCGCCCCCTACCTCTACGGCAGGCCCTTCAAAGTTGTGCGCGACCACCACGCCTTGTGTTGGCTAGCTAACCTGAAGGACCCTTCAGGTCGTCTCGCAAGATGGAGTCTGAGACTTCAAGAATTCGACGTTACCGTCGTTTACAAGTCCGGACGAAAACACTCTGACGCCGACTGCTTGTCTCGCGCCCCCGTTGACCCGCCGCCGCAGGATGACCAGGAGGACGACTTCTTCTTGGGAACCATAAGTGCCGATGATTTCGCCGAACGACAGCAAGCCGACATGGAACTCAGAGGCCTCGTGGAGTACCTCGAAGGCAAGACCGCCATTGCTCCAAAGGCATTCAAGCGAGGACTCGCGTCGTTTTTCTTGCGAAACGGCGTTCTCATAAAGAAGAATTTCTCGCCACTTCGAGCAAACTACCTCCTCGTCGTGCCTTCAGCACTGCGACCAGAAATCCTGCAGGCTCTACACGACGACCCGACGGCTGGACACCTCGGACTTTCCCGCACGCTCGCCAGAGTACAGGAAAAGTACTACTGGCCACGCCTTGCCGCCGACGTCGCTCGCTACGTAAGGACGTGCCGAGACTGTCAGCGACGGAAGACACCGCCCACAAGACCAGCAGGCTTCCTTCAGCCGATCCAGCCTCCTCGGCGACCGTTCCAGCAGATCGGGATGGACCTCCTGGGGCCGTTCCCAACGTCGACTTGCGGAAATAAATGGATCGTCGTAGCCACCGACTACCTCACCAGCTACGCCGAAACAAAAGCCCTGCCCAAAGGTAGTGCCGCCGAGGTAGCCAAGTTCTTCGTTGAGAACATCGTCCTTCGACACGGCGCCCCAGAGGTTCTCATCACCGACAGAGGTACAGCGTTTACGGCTGACCCTAACCCAGGCGATCTTGGCATACAGTCACACAAGCCACCGCCGGACCACCGCGTACCACCCACAGACCAACGGTCTGACCGAGCGTCTAAATAAGACCATCGCCGACATGCTGGCCATGTACGTCGACGTCGAACACAAGACGTGGGACGCCATCCTTCCGTACGTGACCTACGCATACAACACGGCCGTGCAAGAAACGACGCAGATGACGCCATACAAGTTGGTCTACGGACGGAGCCCGGCAACGACACTCGACGCCATGTTACCAAACGTGACGGACGAAGAAAACATCGACGTGACCGTTTACCTACAGCGCGCCGAAGAAGCACGACAGCTCGCCCGCCTGCGGATCAACAATCAGCAGACGACTGACAGCCGCCGTTACAATCTTCGACGACGCTTCGTGGAATACCAGCCCGGCGACCGCGTTTGGGTGTGGACGCCGATACGCCGACGTGGACTTAGTGAAAAACTTCTTCGGCGATACTTCGGGCCGTACAAGGTGGTTCGACGTCTCGGTGCTCTTGACTACGAGGTCGTCCCGGACGGCATAACGAACTCTCAACGGCGCCGTGCGCGACCCGAAGTCGTCCATGTCGTGCGCCTCAAGCCGTATTACGCGCGTTAGCAAACCTGAGGACTGCACTTATTGCTTAATTATTGTACTTTCTTTCTTTATTGTTGTGATTTATTGTTGCATGCATTTTTCCCCCCGTGTTCTGTTTTAAGCATCGGGACGATGCCTTTTCAGAGGGGGGGCATTGCCACGCGCTATTCTTATTTTCACTTTTGTTGTATTCGGTTTTCACCCACAAAGACCGTCACCAAAGCTCAACTCAAACCGCGCCTTATTGTTCTACAACCTTCGCGATTATTGTAGATCGTTTTGTTAAGATTGCGCGCAAGACGCGACCACTCGAGATTATTCCAGAGCGTGCGCGATGACCAGTGATAAGGCTAGAATGTTCGACGCGTGATGCATAAAAGCCGGCGCGCTCCAACGATGTTCAGATTATCGACGGCCGACGCTCTGTTCGCCGCTTTCAGTGCCAGTGTGCATTGCTGTAGCCTGACTTTCAGTTTCTTGGCCACAAGTTCGGCCTAATAAAGAGTTCCTTTCTTTTAACGCCGACTGTTGCCTTCGTCGACGTCACGACCACGTGACAATATGAAGTTACAATCACCAGATTTCGATGCCGTGTCCCCCCATTAAACTTATACTTACACAGAGCTGGTCTGACGATATCGCCCCTATGCCAATTCTGCGGAGAATTAGAAAATATTGCGCATTACTTTTTGTCATGTCGCAGATACTCACTTATTAGATCACGAATGCTCATTACTCCGCTTTCAAAAATGGGCTTAAACTTAACTGAAGACATTGTGGTAAGCTTTGGTGCCTCAGGGTTGGGATACTGCCATAGGGATGCCTTCGATGCTGTGTGTGATTTCATGCAAACCTCTAAACGTGTACCATTTTAATCTTGCCTTCAAAAATACTCGTTATTAAAATGCGGTAAAATCAAACTAATATCATCAAATCAAAAGTGCTACGATCAGGTTAATACGGCAGTCTGGAATACGAGCTCAACAGCAGAATTTTTGAAGTATAAATTTGATGTATTACTTATTATTACCATTTCTTCTCTTCTTCTTTTTTTTCTTATAATATTATTTAACCTTTTAACATTTTTCGAATAACCTTTTAAGTTTCAACAACGCATTCTCGGCCCATCCCCCCAGAGTGGGTACGTGCCATAGTTCAATAGGACAACCAAACCAAACCAAACGCGGAGCCGTGCGGGGCCAGCTTCGATTGTCGTCGGGGCTTCGGACCCCGTGCCCAGGGCGCTCGCTTCGGTCGAGCGTGACCTGGTCGCCGGCAAGACGTCAAAGTGCAGCACAGAGTTTTCAAGCTCGAGCCAGCGAGCCACACGACAAGGCGTATTCGCACCACGAGGGACTCGACGCCAGGTTACCCGATGCTACGTTCATCGACGGTGCGCGTGAGTGTGTTCTTGGAAACTTGGTGGCGCGGGAGTGACGCTCGTTGACTGTTAAGACAGACTTTCGTCTCGCGTTAAAGGGACCTTACTGCAGACTTTTTATACCTGTAATCTTGTATCGCTCTGATGTTCTTCCTTGCGTCATCTAGCCCTCGACCTGTATAAATGTTGTCTGCGTAGTTATCAGGCCGTCTTCCATGCGTCCGATTACCTGCGCCCACTGAGTAAACCCCTTACTCATCACAGGCACACGTATACGGTGGGAATAGCCCCGGCCTGGAGACTGGGCCTAGTATCAAATGAGAGACAGAACTGCTTCGCTAACACAGGATTCATCCTGTAGCAGCCCGCGTCAAAGTGAAGCGAGCAAATGCGGCTGTTGTTCGCAGGCGTCCAGTCCCTCGGTCCAACAGCGCGCCGTACGAAGTCAACCCACTGGCTGCGTTGAGGTTCGAGGCTTGGACACGCACTTTCCGCTTTTTCTGCGCCTCGACGGGCAGGTTCGCACTACGCAGCGTCTCCCCGACATCCTGGCACGTACTGTGTCGCTCCGAATGATCGCACTCGCGCTCGCACACGACAAATCAGTCGATGCGACACGATGTAGCGCACGCACAGATCAACACAGCAAGGAGAGCCACTACTGAGACCATCGCCGGGCGTCGGCGCCACAATAAACACTCAGATCGTCAACGTCATTGCTCCTAGCGTGTCACTAGCGTACGTCACAAGTGTGATTCTATCACACCCCACACGTTGCACTAGTGTCGATGTCGCAGGGCATTCAGTTTTCCGTTGAGCGTTCATACGCTGTTTGCCCTCGAAATAAAATAACTTCCACGCGACGGACGGCATTCAAGTTTGGCCAAGAAGACCTATGCATACCGAGCAATCGAATGAAGGACACCTCTCGACTTTGAAATTTAATGTCAGTGCTCCTTTAAGACCATACACACACACACACACACACACTTTTTTTTTCCTCTTTTTTTCGCGCATACCTGCAAAATAAAGAACCGCGTGTACAGCAATGCATGAGGAAATAAAACAGCTGGTAAAACATGGGACGTCACCTAGCCTTGTAATAGTTAACAATTCGTACTTGCAATAAGCACAGTACACCAATAGAACACCATCAGATTTATGGTGAAACTTAAGGCGCACGAAAAAACACGCACGAAAAAAACACGCACGAAGAAAAGAGACGACAGGACGATGCGCTTACTTCCAACAGATTCTGTTGGAAGTAAGCGCATCGTCCTGTCGTCTCTTTTCTTCGTCCGTGTTTTTTCGTGCGCCTTAATTTTCACCATGTATCACCACCAACAAGCCCATTCTTACTTCCTTTCAACCATCAGATTTTCGGTGATATAGAAGAAAATAAAAAGGAAAAAGCGGAAAATCCAACAAGCACAAAAGAACACATGATAAAGCATTGTAACATCATTCTAACTTGTATAGAAACAAAGAAAATATGAATTTGAATTCCTTTATTACGTCGACAGCTATGCGCAGCCTAAAAAAAAACAAGAAAAAACATCGTTACCCTAAAGTTGTGATACCGCAGCGATATGCACCGAAGGAAAAGTGCAGATATCACGAAGGATTTAGAGATTCATGCGACGAAGAAATTGCTTGAATTTGAATTTTGTTTTTGCACGAAAGACACTCGGAGGTAGTTGATTTAAGCAAGACGGTATGAAGTAGCTACGAGTGCGCTGACCATATCTGGTGGAGCAGCGAATCACCCGAAAACGGTTTTTAGGTCGGAGGCAGCGAGTAGGGACATAAGGAACTTTATATTTGTTAGACCAAAAATGCCTCAGGACAGCCGTCTCAGTCAGAAGGGCATCAAAGTTGGAGCATCGCAGTGCTTTAAAAAGGGTCTGTGCCTGAGGGCAGTCTTAAATTATAACTAATTATATTCAAAATGGAACAAAGGAACAATCTATTTTTCCAACTAATCTCACAGTGACCGAACGCTTTAACACCATATCGAAGAACACTGTAACCTAACGCTTGTAGTGTCATTTTGCAAACTGATGGTGGTGTATAATATCTGATAGTATATAATGTACGAGATACTGCGCGGAGCCTTGAACAAACGTACGCCAGGCGAAGTCACTGTCAAGAAGTACACCAAGGTATTTAACAGATGAAACATAGGGAACAGGAGTGCAAGAACACGGAGAACAAGATGAACAGTGATCCAGTAATGGGACACTTAAACTAGCTTTTTTTCAGCGGATTATGGAAACAAATGAGCTGCGTTACATTAATCACATTATTGGCAAACCAGTCCATCAAACTTATCGTAGCATCTTGCAAAAGGGAAACTGCTTCTGGAAAATGGGAATGTCGAGACAAAATGACGGTGTCGTCGGCGTATTGAACTATGCGAGTAGTTACGGTCGCGGCGAGATCATTAACATATAAGTTGAAAAGAAGTGGGCTTAATATTGCTCCCTGGGGTACCCCGGCTTTTATAGAGGTTATATTGCTGCGGTACTGCCCTATGGCCACTAATTGTGTTCTATCGTCTAAGAACTTAGCAAGTAACTTTAGAAAAGGCCCACGAAAAGCAGTCAACGACAGTTTCATTAGTAGTAGGCTATGACACACACTATCAAAAGCTTTGCTAACATCTACGAATAAGGCACACACAACCTGGTTAGCTTCGAAAGCAGAAATTATAAGGTCTGAAATATCCTCTAGGAGGTCCTGTGTGCCTCTGCCAGGTATAAAACCATATTGGGCATCTGATATAATGTTATTGGCATTAACGTACGTAAACATAGCCATCAAAATATGTTTTTCCAGTATTTGAGAGATGCAAGGTAAAGTAGAGATAGGACGGTAATTTTCATGCTTATTTCGTGCAGCTCCCTTGAACAGTGGTATCACTAGCTGTATTGCCCTAAATTACCCTGTTTCAATCCGTGAGTGCTGTACATACAATTCGTCCCCGTTCTATTGTTCCTCGAGTACCAAACAAGCACCCATGACCTGCTATAAATAAAATAAACAAACTATATATATAGTCGTGAATAAGAAATAAAAGCTGCTTCGTACAAGTATTTGATGCACTCGCTACATTCAGACAAAAAAGAAACGACAAGTTAGCGCATACTCAACGCTATCAAATTAGCCATTGCGCTCGTACTGGAACAGTGGATGTCACATGAAACGCCCCTACGTAGGACTGCAACGTGGAGCATCAATAAACAGAGGTAGGACTGAAGCAAACGGGTCAGCGATTCCCGATAAATAAAAACCTAGGTTGGATTACTACCGTTATAAGCTACGCGGATTCACTCGTTGAAAGCATCTTTTTATTCAGCGTTGCACGTTGTGAAGAGCCACGTTTATAAACACCAAGAGACGCCCATTCGCACGAGCGCATCCTATTCGCTTCCTTCGATCTCGTTTCCCGACGCAGACGAGCGCAAAAACAATCTTCTCGTTCGGGGACGGTATAGAAAGTGAAAATAAGGAGAGGCACGAACAGCGTAGATAACCCTAACGTGGCAGTACGCGAGCGAGAAAACGAGAGAAAAGAAAAAAGCGGACAACGTCTTCGCGAATGATGTCGTCTGCTTCACCAGGACGGGTCGCGATCGCGCCTGACATTTCTCTTTAGCTCACACCCACTGGGCGACACTTGCTCTCGAGACTGGGATACCCAGTTTTGCACAATGACGTCCAGGACACCGCCATCGCTGTCCCGACTTGGGTCCGCCGAACCTTGGAGGTGCATCCGCTACCCCGAAATATGAGCCCTGAGCATGATGCGGGACGCCGGCGCGCCCGTGTTGGGTACCTGATGCGCATGCTCAGTGATATCCCTGAAACAAATACGTTGTACACTGATTCTGCACGATGCTGCAACGGGTATTCCGCGGTAGTGTTGGATGGCAACGAAACATTTCTTACGGCCGCCTCTTTGCGGAGTTCTACACCTGCAGATGGTGAAGTCCTTGGCGTCGCGCTTGCTGTACGACACGCTCTTCACATTCCTGGAGAGGTGTATATTCTGACCGATTCACAGCAAGCATGCCGAGCCTTTTTGATGGGACACGGCTTCTCCAAGGCGGCTCACCACATCCTACACAATGCACCAAACATAGACACATCCAGCCCACACCGTATCCACTTGCTCTGGACTCCTGGTCACGCCTCCCTGCCGGGTAGTGATCGCGCTCACGCGGTCGCTCGAGAACTTACCCACCGAGCTGCCCGGCATGGCGAGGCCGAGAGTCCAGATCAAGTGGGCCCTCCACTCACATACCGAGACATATTAACCTACTACACCAGAGCTAGACACACCATGCACCCGCGACCGCCGTCGTTCTCGCGAGAGGAAGAGGTGGCACTCCGCCAACTCCAAACGCATACCTTCCCCAACCTCCTCTCCATGCATAAATTCTACCCTGACCGCTACGCAGACTCTTGCCCGGGCTGTGGAAGCTCCCCCAACGGCATTTCATGTCACGGTGGAGTGCGCCGCAAAATTATTTCCTCCCCTTCCCGATATCCTGCGCCCCTTCCGCACCAAATAGCTGTGGGACGATGCCCTCTGCGACGGACCTCCCGAGGTCCGCCAGGCCTTGGTTCAACGGGCCCGGGTGGTCGCCGAGATCATCATAGGGAACCCGGACTAGGGTTCCCTCCCACATGCGTGGTTTCGATATTTTTATTTTAATAAAACGTTTTCTCTCTCTCTCTCTCTCTCTCTCTCTATTTTTTCTCCCTTTTAAGGGCACCGCACTGCTCTGCGACCGGAACAGTAATTATTTCCGCCGGCCATATTCCCCTGGGAGGAAGGACGCCGAGAAATTTATATATCCGGAAGGGAGATATTTCCGCCCAATGTATCCTGCCTCTCGCGTCCCGTATATAGTGGTAAGCCACCACGATATGTTGTCCCTTCTGCGTCGGCTTTTAAAGCGTTACCGCACGAGCAGTGCCTATATCTTCTATGTACAGACGCGCTCAATATGAGTTGCATCACGCTGGCTGTGGTTAAAGTGACCCAAAGCCTGAACAATGTAACCGATAAACGTTAAATTGGTTCAGAAAGTGCCGCTAATTGAGATAGTTTATTTCACCATTTTTTTTCTATGTAGGTGCAACTTTGCAGTGTTGGCACCATTTTGAGTGCAGACAGCGTGTTGCAACTCATATTGAGCGTGACGCTACACAAACGCGCACAAACACACACGCACACGCACGTACATGCTCACACACAGATACACACACACGCGCACGCACGCACGCACACACACACAAAGGCACACACAGACGCACACGCATGCACGCACGCACGCACACACACACACACATACACACACACACACACACACACACGCACACACCTGCTATTGACGTAAGTGTAGCATACTTGAGCCCAGACCAATTTGAAACGCAAACAAAGTTGGCAACGATGTACAGTAGCGGCCACTGTTAGATGCAACACTCGAATGAGCACCTTTCTTTTTGCTGGCCCCCTAACTGCAAGTGGATGGGGAAACATTGAACGTTCGCTTTACTAGTTTGTCGGAAAGAGTCTGAGCTGTCAACCACCAGTAGCCTTATGCATATAAGCCCTCGTTTTTATGCAAGAAAATGAAATCTAGACATGCTCTGCGTGCAAGTGTTGCATCTAACGGTGGCCTACACTCGGCGGCTGGATTTGAGTTGTAGGCCTCTCGTACCGAACGAAGTCTCTTGCCTCATCAGGAGTGCCCTGTGTGCAAGCAAGCACGTTAAGACGCTTGAAGCGTTTTCCACAAGGCTATGTGCTGCTTCCCTTTAACGCACCGCATGTCGAGACGCTCAGCGCGTTCGCGCGACGCTGAGAAAGTTTCGTTGAGTTGACTTTGTGCTATATCGCATTGACAGTTAAATACGCAGAAATCAATTTATGCTGTCTTCGAACGCTAGTGCGCAGAAAAGCGATCAGACAGGAGAAATGAACACGGACACGGCGCGAACTGTCAGCTTAGAATTTATTGAAACAACAAACATATAAATGTGTCGTTAGATGAAAACGTGTTAAAAAACCATCGCAGACAGATAGAGAGACTCAAGGAAAGACAGGGAGGTTAACCAGACGCACGTCCAGTTTGCTACCCTGCACTGGGAGAAGGGATAAAGGGAATGAAAAGAGACACAGAAGAAGAGAGGGGAAGACAGAAGAACAGAATCACGAGCGCACTAGGGGGAGCACACTCAGCCTACAGGCGGTCGCTCAGATTTGTTGAGTTCGGGTACCTCAGTAGCGCTTCGGTTGCTTTCTGCGCTCTCGAAGCACATCTCCACGGTCCTATAACATAGAATAATGAGGGGCTTCCAGGAAGTCTAACTCTGCGGCAACAACTTGACCTAGGTATCCGCGACACATGAATCAGCTAAAGTAGCTGATGCATGTGTGATACATGCTTTTGCAATTTCGCGTGCTGCACTATCCTTGAACCTAGATTGCACTGTCGTGCCAGCAAGCAAGGATGCGCAGCCGCATTCTCTTCGGGACACCCACCAGTTTGCGCCGTGCCCGTATTGTTTTCTCCTGTGTTATCGTTCTTTTGCGCACCACCGTTCTAATATGAGACATCACCTCGGCCAGCAGTCCGTCCTTCTGAATTTATGCAGTGAATCTTTGCTCTCAGCGTGGTATCTCAGTTGAGTATGGTGTTCTACCACCAAGGAAGGCTACGTTGAGCGCTACAATATGGAGCCTTATTGGCCTTATTAAATGCGAAGCATTTCCTAGCGAACTTCGGTGACTTTGAGCGTATCTATCTATCTAGCTATCTAGCCGCCTACGACTTTGTGCTCTCCTGGCCGTATCGTTAATGGGATTTATACCAAATTTGGTATGGCATAACATGACCGTATTGCGAACATAAATGGCTGGTCATATCATGAAAATCATGATTAGCTTGTCATGAAAAGCATGATTTACCTGCCACGCTCATGGCGCGCTCCCGGCCGTTTGGTTAGCTTGATGTACACCAAATTTGGGATAGAGTGACGTGACTGTATGATGAACATAAATGACCAGAGGTAATATGGAAATCATGACTTGTCATGTGCGACATGACTTGCATGCCACGCTCATGGCGCGCTCGCGGCCGTTTCGTTAGCTTGATATACACCAAAATTGGTATTCAGTGACGTGACTGTATGATGAACATAAATGACCAGTGGTAATATGGAAATCATGACTTGTCATGTGCGACATGACTTGCATGCCACGCTCATGGCGCGCTCGCGGCCGTTTCGTTAGCCTGATACACACCAAATTTGGTATTGAGTGACGTGACTGTATGACGAACAAAAATGACCAGTGGTAATATGAAAATCATGACTTGTCATGTGCGACATGACTTGCATGCCACGCTCATGGAGCGCTCACGGTGCGCGTGTCGCTCCTCCAGTCCGGCCGTGGCTTGACATACACCGAATTTGGTATTGAGTGACGTGATTGTATGACGAACAAAAATGACCAGTGGTAATATGAAAATCATGACTTGTCATGTGCGACATGACTTGCATGCCACGCTCATGGCGCGCTCGCGGCCGTTTCGTTAGCCTGATACACACCAAATTTGGTATTGAGTGACGTGACTGTATGACGAACATAAATCATCAGTGGTAATATGGAAATCATGACTTGTAATGTGCGACATGACTTGCATGCCACGCTCATGGCGCGCTCGCGGCCGTTTCGTTATCTTGATATACACCAAATTTGGTATTGCGCGACGTGACTGTATGACGAACGTAAATGACAGGTCCTAACATGTAAAACATGACATGCAAATTTTGTAAAGCATGATTTGGCTGCTTCGCATTACATCGATTCCCACAGTGCGTGGGATCTGCCGGTTTTTTGTGATGAGGAATGATCGTTAAACATGCTGTGTAAAGTGCTGGACTTGCGTTTAGAAGATAAAAATGGTACATGACGCAATGTTTTGGTTCGAATTCAATGAAAATACCGCTGTTAAAGCAGTGGATAGGAGAAGGTAGGTAATAGTGAGCCGGTACTACACTCTTACCACGGTAACGTATAAATATACCGATAAAAGTGAGTAACGGATAAAATAAGAGTTACATCGTTCGTATTTTCGATGTTTTCATTATTTCGTCTCGTTCTATCGGTTACATTGCCGAAATAAAATGCGAATGGGTGCGTTTATCGATTACCACCTCGGCTGTTTATCCGTTACCCCAGCATGTAACTTATATATTGTAACCCATGTGTAACGCATACACTTTTTTGGTAACTTATAACCGAGATTCCAAGGAGACCTAACTAATGGAGTGGAAGTTCGCAACTTACACATGAGCAAAGTGCAGGATAAGTTGCCTTCGTGCCCGCATGGTTAGTCGGCCTAATAAGAACGTGCACATTACTGAGTTAGAAATTATGCCTCAAGGCGCCTCACTCAATGAATAAGCAGGATGCCATACCGGAACTAGCCCGCAGGCAAATGTTGTGCGACAATAACGACGAATATTGCAGGACTTACAATAACCGACTTCTCGAGTATCACAAAATCAGCGTTATTCTCACACATGTGCCCTTGTATATCCGTATGAGAAGGCGAAATCCATCTTTATCTTCTCAGTCAATGCACTCATTCACCCCGTCCACCTGCGAAAGTTTTATGCACCTAATGTGGTTTTGGACTGCCTCCAGGACGGGATACATTGCAAGCTTTCTGCACCTTCCCTGGTTCTGCACCGCCTCCATGATCGGCTCACTTTTTACTAAGCGATGATGTAATGACGTCATCACGTACTGTGATGTTGTGTGACGTATAGTGACGCAAGGGATGCTGATCGGGATCCCTTCTGAACGTGGTCTGCATCTCACAAGAACGCTTCAAAGGGAACGTGTGCCTCACAGCCCCAACAACGCAACACTATTCACTTCGACCGCATCGCAGTTTTCATTGACGTCACCTTATTAGCCATCTTGGAGTACAACCTGGTTGAGATGCCGTGTAAAACGCGTGGAGTGAGAAACCGTGACATTACATTAGTGTCGGAGCCCTCTAGCGTTCACTTGTGTTTCCCCTTGACGCAGCTGGCGAACAGAAGAAAGCGGGAGAGCACAAAATAACACAGGGGCAGAACGACTCTGCGTCGTCCCCGACACTGACGCTCTCTAATGAAATAAAAAGTCACGGTGGAGGCCATCTAGAGGTACATAGAGCAGAGAACCTATCTGTGACGCCACGTGAAAACTGTGTATAGGATTTCCACACGCCGCGCCTCACCCCCAAGCAAGCCCGGAACCGGTTATTCAGCCCACTGAAATTGAGTTACTCTATATACAGTACCTCTACACTCAAAATGCTTCTATTACACTCAAGCGGGTCCGAGCGTAAGCCACACTCGGATAAAAATATCTATTATTGGAACAAACTCGGTTACAGCGCGAGTAAGCGTCTGAACAAACTGGAATGACATAAATTGGACAGACAAAAAACATCTGCAATACGCCATTCGTTGCTATATTTTATATTGACGCTGGTGGCCCAACGCGCCAATTCTCGCCAGGGGCGCTATTTTGTAAGCGTTCTAGCATAGAACGGGGAGGAGGATAGAACAAAAAGAGGAGGGAAGCAAACAGCCAATAGCCGAGCTGGGGGAGTTCAGGAATGTATGCAGTGCATAAAGAAATGTATAATTATTATAACTGAACATCAATATTCAGAGGCATTGTTTTTCGCAGCTTGAAGTTGAAGAGCTCGGTGACTTTGACAATTAACTTCTGTTAAGGTCTTGACGTAGCGCCAGGTGGTATCGCAGTGGCGCTGGCCCCCACGCTGTTAAAACCAATGTTTCTAGTATTAGCAGACTATTAGTGTATACTTGTAAAATTCAAACGGCGCGACAATTCGAACCGTTACCCAGTTGTCGAAATAGCGCAACAATCGAGAAGAGGTCCGCGCTTTCCCGACAACCAAAGGGCGTTTCTGCTCTCATTTATGGAGCGGCATCCCCTGTTAGCCTTACGTGCTAGCGAGCTCACCCACGAGTACACAGCAGCGGACAGGCGTCAGCTGTGAGGCGGTAGAGAGATGCGCGAGAAACCCACTCCTCCGGCCCCACCTCTTACGTTTCGATCCAAGCCGTGTTGTCTGCGGAGACTGTTTTGTAGCCATACTATCGATAGAACGACGCCCGAGCCCGTTATAACAACCTCCTCTCCTTTCTAAGCACATTTTGTGGCTATTCGCACGTCTTGACCGTCGGAATAGCCTCATAGCCTCGACCAATCGCGCATGTCTTTCCCTCCTGTTTTTGTTCTATCCTCCTCCCCGTTCTATGCTAGAACGCTTACAAAATAGCGCCCCAGAGCGACCACGAAAAGAGATTCTCTTGTTTGCAGCGACGGGGACAGACTGCGCCAGCTATCGTGCGTCGGATGAAACACGCGGCACTTCGCGCGACCTCGGAGCTGGACGACGGCTCTTCGCTTTTGCGAGGCAGCCCGCATTTTCAGCCCGCACTAGGCAGCGTTAGGCAGCCCGCACTAACTACGCAGTACATCCAACTACCGTACTTTCCATTACATAAAGGGAAAATAGACAACCACCCGTTTGTAGCACGAAGCCACAAGAAAATCTGTACGGATTTCGCAGAAAGAAAAGCTTCGCAGAAGATAAACGGGTGGTTGTCTATTTTCCCTTTATTAACCCTTCCGCCACCTTGCGGATTCCGCAGAACTCATCTGCATTACCTTCCATTGCACCACACAATTTACACTATGCCGTAAGGTGTCTCAGCAAAAGGACGAAAAAATTGACGTCAGATTGTCTTTACACGACACTGTGAGGCCGCCGCCTCGATATCGAGACCGAAAGTGCTTCTTTATGGTTGCGGTAGTAAAAATTCAGCGCAATACGAGGCAACACGATTTTCTTCTTATGGTTCTCGACACCAGTGTGTTTTATTTAGAGCAGAAAAACGAAAATTTTAACATGCGTGTCAATACCCCTGTCAGTCAGATAAATTTAATGGCATGACTGTATTGACATGACAGATTAAACAAAATTATCGAGTTGAAGATATGCCTCGAAAGTGAAGTTAAGAATCCGTCATGTGAAGTAAAGTCGAATGTGAAGTCGAGAAACCCTGAGTGGGCAGTGAAGACAGAGCAGCGTTTTTCTCTCACGCACTACCACTCTACTGAAGACATTTTTTTCTGGCAGATAGCGCTCGACGTGCTCTTTGTGTTACAAGTTTTCTTAAGAAGCCTCAACATCTTTGCAAATTATACTTAAGATGTACTCATCAATACCCATCTCAATACGTTACTTTCGCACGGAACAACGATCGCTTGTAGTACATTTAGGCTATAGCGTTTCCACTAACCGAGCAAAACCACCTTAGCTCTAACCGGGCACCACCCCAAAAGACCATGTTTCCGAGGCCAAGCAGGATCAAATTGTAGCTTCGCCTTACCCGGTAATGCGCAGTGACAGCTTCCACCCACGGTGGTTTAATTAACTACGAAGTCCTTGGTGGGCTGCGGAGCTAATTATTAAAAAAAACTGGGCGTGGATGCAATGTAACCTGTAAAATAGCTGCATCTCTCGCAATTACTTTGCATGTCGTCTTTGAGAGATGCATGTGAGACGCTGCAGGTATTCTATTCCATGCCCGACGTGGCCACCGTTTGGGAGAGCAGTCAGTTGGCCCTCCAAATATCTGCTGTGACGGTGTGACAGATATTTGGCAGCCGGTACACTAGGAGTAATACCGGCATTTTAGAAAGTCAGGCAAGCGACCCTTTTTCCTGAACTGTTTCGGCAGAAACACGTATTCAAAAATTTGAAGGACACTTTGTACATTCCAAAGTGTGTTCGGCGAAAGCTTGTGGCCATTCGACTGACTATGCCATGTCTTTTTGTTTTGTCGGACGTACGGATGGACGGGCACGAAATGACGGACGGACAGAGGGACACATGGATGGACGGACGGACGGAGGGACGGATGGACGGACTGACACGGGTGGACGGACAGAAACGGATGGAGAAGGACGGACGGTCGGACAGACGGACACATGGATGGACGGACGGACACACGGACGGACGGACACACGGACGGATGGTCGAACGGATGAACGGACGGACGTGAGCATGAGACATTCAAAGCTTTCGCCTTAAAAGCTACGAAACTTCAACGAGAAGTCTTGAAGAAGCAGACGTGCACCTTGGGTGTTGTGATGCCAATTCTTCTTTTGGTTCGTAACGGCTCTCTATGGCTGAGCCACTGAGAGTCTTATTGACAAAGCCGTTGGTTTAACAAGCTAACAAACGAAACATTTAATCAAGAATTAAAGTGAAAACTATATATGTACACAAAATAACACTTAGTTAAAAAGTTCAGTGCACACGGTAAAGCACTCTTAATTACAAACAAAACATAAGTTCAATGATCTAAACTAGATAGTCTAGCTCTAACGTGGCTGAGCGGCCGAGCGGAGAAGAACCCGTGTTCAGTCTGACCAACACACGGATGCTTGACTGGTCGAGTTGATGTGGGCTGGCTGGCGAGTATGATAGAGCGGCGGCTGGTGGGCGAGACGTTGAGATGCCACGTGCAGACGGGGACACGGACGGACGGACGTGAGCATGAGACATTAAAGCCTTTTGCCTTAAAATACGAAGCGGGCAGTCGGAGTCTTCTGTCTCTCATTGTCCATTAGCAGCGATTGGCATGTTCCAGTAAGAAACACCGCTCCATCACTGCGTGCTTTGCGCCTCCCCAGTTTTCTCTCCTGCCCAACGCTGCGATGAGCACCAGCGTCAACGCCACCGCCAATGTAAGCGTTAGCGCCCGCTGCTTCACATCTACACATGGTTCCCTTTAGCGAGAGATGGTGTAATTTTTTCAACCAAGAAACTCGCTAGCAGACGCTGCCTGTGTCGGCGTCGCGAGGCGAGAGAGGGGGGGGGAGCGTAGGAGAGGAGAGAGAGGGGGGGGCGCGCATGCGCAGTGGGAGTGTGGACGCTGCGGGCAGAGATGCCTAGAGAAGAGAGGGGGGAGCGTAGGAGAGGAGAGAGAGGTGGGACGCGCATGCGCAATGGGAGTGTGGACGCCGCGGGCAGGGATGCCTAGAGGAGAGAGGGGGCAGCGTAGCAGGGGAGAGAGGAGGGGAGGCGCATGCGCAGTGAGGGTGTGGTTGCCGCGGGGAGGGATGCCGAGAGGAGAGAGAGGGAGAGAGGAGGTTTTTTGTTTTTATTTTTTTAAAGGGTTTGCGCATGCGCAGTAAGGGTGGTCACGCCGCACACAACCACCACCGTATTAAGCTTCGCCATAAGATGCTTCACACCTAACACCTGCCGGCGCTTACCTCCTCATCCTATCCTCCTCCTCCTCCTCCGCGGACAACGCTGGACAACGCCGGATGCCTGACATAGCCCGACTATGAAGTGCATTCGCATTTAAAACATCTTTTTGACACGATCGCGCTCTATATTCTACAGTTGGCTATGCTGTATGTGCTCTTTCCTGAGTTAATATCCCCATCGAGACGCTCGAAGAACAACAGGAAGAATGCTCCCTTTGTCGTGAGCGCGCACTCAATATGCGAGACTTGCAATGCTATATGCGATTTTGCCGGCGTTTCGCCAAACGACGACGACAGCACACGATCACAGCATACGAGAGCAGAGGACGCCATACGACAGCCCGGCCCCCTGAAGTCCTCCGAACTTAATAACTAATGCGTGAACGCCTGCGTGGCCTGCAGGTGTTCTAACACACAGCCAAGCCACTGCTTGAAACTGCTCCGGATAAAATAAAAGAAAAAAAAAACACTATATGAATGTAATGTAGCGGGAGGATTCCCCTTAACGCACGTAATATTGCTTAGCAGAAGCGTAGAATGGCGCCAGGCATCACAGCATTTGAATTGCGCAGCATGGGGTTGTCTTAAAGGCCCACGCATTAGCAAACGCTGAAGCATATTTAATTATCAGCAGCAGCAAAAGCATCAACAAAAATAGCAGCTGTGTAGGTTCACACGTTGCCTTACGGACGCGTAGTGGGCCGTTCGCTGATTCGCTAAAGAATGGTGGTGCAGTGTGCACATCGCAACTCTACTTGCAGTAAGCATTATAGGATAGCTTGAAAAGCCCAATGTTGTGCGCATGGACAATCGTTTGCTTGGGTCACGGTTGAGGCATCCACCGAGAACCGAAGCTAGGCTAGCTATTAAGAAGGCGATGCGCACAGGGCCCGATTACGCTATTGCGTTCTCCTCTTGAATGCGAAGCTCAAGCGTCTTCCGAGTTAATTTGCATCGTCGGTAGAACGGTTTCGTATGCTTCAGTTCAGTTACGATTAGTTCAGCATGGACGTTTGGCCTTGTAGTCAAGGCACTGGCTTTCGGGACGAGGGCGCCCGGTTTCAAACCCCAGGAGCGGGAAATGTTTATTTTTTAACACGAAAGTGTTTTATGCCGGGGTCCACCAAGACTTTAGTGACAAATTGCCGTCACGGATATGACGTTGATAAAATGGACGCCATCAAATGAGAAAGAAAAGAGATTTTAAAATATCTTCCCCCCGCCTGAATTCGAAGCTCCGACTCCTCGGCCCGCGCCTGTATGCACCCGACGCTCTACCGACTGAGCTAAAGAGCAAGACGAAAGACATTCTACAAACGCGCCTTATATCTCTCACACAATCTCTCTCGCTCGGTGCTATCTGTTGGTGGGGCTAAGGTCCCTTAGGCGGGGCCGGGCAGTGCCGCCGTCTGTGCGCGATGAAGAGAAACAATGCGGCATGACACTTACTAGCACCGATAGAGAACGATCTCAGAAGCACAGCGTTATCTCGGAGGTCAATGTTGAAGCGTCGCGATAGTAGCAACAAACACTGGCCGCGCTAGCATCGGGGAATCGCCTAGACGCAGTTATGTGTCACTCTAGTTATGCTCTTTGCCTGTCGCTTCGTCTTAGCGTGTGACGGCTCGTCGTCGGAGTAATGCAACTTCCACATGCACCAACGGTGTTTCGCGGCCGACTACTTCGACTGCAGTAGCACCGACTAATAAAACTGCTGCCGTAAGCGGTGCAGAAAGGCAATGATTGTCGACGAACGAATGTGGTGCCTTGCTGGAGCGAGACGGAGGCCAGCGGTACCCGGAACGCCGGCGCGCGTTCGCGGCTCAAGCTCTGCCTCCCGTGTAGCTGAAGCGCACTGTGGTAGTGTATGAATGAGCACAAGCGTAGGTTACCGCATCACTCGGGAGCGCACGCCGTGTCGTTTCCCTCCTTAAATGACGACGCTTTGAAGAAGTGCACAGTACCAGTGTTTATTACGCGTTTGGCGATGTCATGTTTGCGCGCGATTCGTGATACGCTGTCGCCAGGTGTAGCTTTGAAAGTTCAACCACCACAACGGGTAAATCATGATCATGGGCGTTAGTCGTCGCGGTGGAGATGTCGGCGGGGGTGCATCCACGTCAAACGGTGCTATAGCTGTATAACACCAATGGACCTTGAACAAACTCTCGTACTCACTACAGAATAAGCACTACTTCTGTGAAGACACTTTTCACTTTCGTGTTATACCGATTCCTATAACTGAGGGATCAGCCATGTTTTTGTTATTTGTTGCGCGTCACCTCTGGGTGAGGAGAGTTCTTGGCTGGGCGCATCGCGTGCTTTATCTGTGGTGGTTGATCTTTCGGAACGCCACCGCCACTAGCTTCATAAATCAGTGAATCCCAGCTTCGATTGAAAACTTTAAGATACTAATTGACGTTTCATTCAAATGAACGAAGAAAAAACGGAGTGCAGGTAACACATTTTCGAGCAAACATTTCTATGCGTAGGCGTTTTCCCCTGCATCGTATAAATCTAAAACAAAGAACTGATGAATGTTTAAAAGTATAAGATACAATTGAATAGTATTGTATCGGATACAATAATTCATATTGTATTTCGTAACTCTATCTCAAATACTTCTAGCTTGAGTATGCCGTGAAGTACAGCGATACAATTTTAAAGGGACCCTGAAATGGTTTTCACGATTTTGCACAAACACATTGGACGGGTGGACTAAGCCCTAAGGGTCATTTAAAGACTGATTTAAGCTCGCTGTGTAAACTGTGTAATTTGTTACAACGCTTTAAAGCTGCGAATCGCTGCAGATCACTGCGATTCAGCCAAACGCGTTTTCAACCGCCCATTCACAGTACGACATCCACTGGAAGCGCGACGTCACCCAAGCTGCTTATCTGATTGGGTGTAGAATGCGCGTAAGTAAGGTCGGATGCTAGGGTGGCGGCACCTGTCGGAGCAGATATCAACCACTCCGCGATCTTCGGTTCTGTTACCAGACGACGCGCGTGCTGCCGGACGCACTGGGCTATGGTCTCCGAGATTGCGCGCAACCTGTGGGCGTGCAATCTCGGAGTTCATGACTAGGTGAAGCTCAAACCGTCAAGTGCGCTCATGAGAGCTCTGCGATCGCCAGCGATGCCAGCGTGTCTCATGAGTTGAGGAGGCAAGGCACGGGTGGGAAGGAGGGTATGATATAATTGCCCGTAGCGGCCTCGGTACACGGCGTGTCGCTAAATTTGTCGTGCGAATCGTTTGATGACGCTCTAGCCTAAACACTGACAAAACTTCAAAAATCCGTTTCAGGGTCCCTTTAAAGTATAGTAACGCGAAAATGTTTTATGCCGGGGCGCACCAAGACTTCAGTCAGGTATTTCCGCCACGCAAATGACGTCGAAAAAAATACACACGTGCAGCAGACAAAGAAAAGAAGGTCCGCCAACGGCAGTCGACCCCAAGACCTCAGTGGACCGGGACAATACGTGCCGGGCGCCCTATCCACTGCGCCACGGTCACACACCCTTCAGGCGTTACAAACGCGCCTTTTATATCTAACACTGTCCTCTAACAATGCTTTTGGTAAAGTAAAGTAGTGCATCATGACCGTGACATCCACGATTAGTTTATTTGACGCGTTGTTTCTACGCGTCCGTCCCATTTGGCTCATTTCCAATAGGAAAAAAGTAGGGGTGTGCGAATATTCGAGTTTCGTATTCGAATAAAATAGTATCTAATCGAATAATTTTATTCGACTTTCGAATTGCTGGTATTTGAAGTTTCGAATAATTCGACAGGGTGAATTTCTAAAACGTAACAAAGGCCAATGGTGCTACTTGGTTAGGGTGGGTGGCTAAAGCAAGCGCTAACATCGTTACAGCGGGAATTTTGTTAACACTTGCACCGATATCCGTGCTCAAAAGCGAGTGCATGTATATTTTAAAGGAGATTATGCCATTTCCGCACGTAACAAAAATTCATGGGAGAACTGTCAAGCCCTCGATATTACTTCAGAAACGGTGGCACGGACTTGTGAGCGTAGTTGGGTCGCGTACGCGACACAGCTACCCAACTACCCAACACAGGCATGCAGGTCGCGTAGTTGGGTCGCGTAAAACGTCCCGACTTGGGCCCGCGATACCCTCAGGGATCGGCTTCACTTGTGCAAATTTGTTCACGCTTTGCAGTCGCCACTGCCGCGCCGCACCACTCGTTCGCAAGCTCCCATCGTACCTGCGCGTAGCTAAAACGCAGCTGTGAACGGACGCCCGAAGATTTTTGGGCCCAGAGCATCCCATGGCGATGAAGCACATTACCGCTGTCAGATGAGCCGTATTGCGTGACCATAGAGAAAAAGAAAAACACTAGTTACCCTATCCCCTCTGTTAGCCTTTAGGATGTTAGTATTGGCGCTGTTGACTGCAATGGGAGCTCTTCTATCAACATGCTTGCGCGCCCACAAAAGCTGAAAAAAAAGACGCCCGAAAAAGTGCGTAATAAAGTTGTCAGCACGCCTTAGCCTCGTTATCTTTCCTTTGTCTTGCCATAACTGGTGGTACACGTTTCATATAAAAAATACCATTCCATATTAATAACAATTGATGGAGTTTAACGTCCCAAAACCACGATATCATTATGAGAGACGCTGTAGTGGAGGACTGCGGAAATTTCTAGCACATGGGGTTCTTTAACGTACTCCTAAAATCTAAGCACACGGGCCTCGAGCATTCTCGCCTCCCCGAAATTGCTACTATTCGATATTCGATTCGAATTCAATATTTTTGGCCACTGTTCGGCACTATTCGATTCGAATTCGACTCGAGATCAAATTTCACTATTCGCACACCCCTAGAGAAAAGCAATTTTATCGACCCCTTAACACACCGCCAGGTGGCGAACTTACTCCCAAGCGCCGGCTTCGCTCATAGCATCCATCCATACAAAAAATAGCTCTGAGACGCGCGCCTGCTCAACGCCACCTAAAGAAACTGTGGCGTTGGCCTGCTTCGCCTGACTAGTGCAGTCTAGCCTGGCTGTAACTCCACGTTCCCCACTTACGCTCGGCCCACGAAAAATCGCGGCCGGCCAACAGGGAAGACAGGAAGTCGGGCGGTGGTGTTATTAACTCTAACATGCCCCAAATGCATCTTAGCGTTATTAACTATAACATGCATTGGCTTTGGCAGGCCTAGCCACATGCACTGCTTTTTAAGGCGAAAGCCTTAAAAAGCAGTGCATGTGCTCTTTCTTCCTTTATTTTTCATTATCTTCCTGTCTTTTTTCTTTCTTTCTTTTTTCTTGTAACATCTCTTTTCTATCATCTTTTACTCCCCTTACCCCCTTCCCCCAGCACAGGATAGCCAGCCGGTCCAAGAACTGGCTAACCTCCCTGTCCTTCCGCTTGTTTCCCTTCCACCTCCTCCTTTAATGTCTCATGCTCACGTCCGTCCGGTGTCCGTCCGGTGTCCCTCCGTCCATCCGTCCGTCCGGTGTCCGTCTGTCCATCCGTCCGGTGTGCGTCCGTCCGTCCGTCTGTCGGTCCTTCCGGTGTCCGTGCGGTGTCCATCCGTCCGTCCGTGCGTCCGTCCGTCTGTTCGTCCGTCCGTCTGTCTGTCTGTCTGTCTGTCTGTCCGTCCGTCCGTCCGTCCGTCCGTCCGTCTGTCCGTCCGTCTGTCTCGCGTCTCGCTGCGATTCGCGGTAAAAAAAATTTAAAAAGAAAAGACGCACACATTCGGTTTGTGTGTTATCCCACTGAGAGTGTAAAAGATAAAAGATATGGCATAGTCAGTGGAATGGCCACACGCTTTAACCGAACACACTTTGGAATGTACAAAGTGTCCTTGAATTTTTCGATAAAATAAAAGGCATTATTATTAAAAAATGTAGGCCACCTTAGCTGAAGTTTGGCTTGCAGTCAGTCACGCTCTTCTGGCTGTCACGGCGCTTTCTCTCATTCCGCTCTCAGCATTAGCTGCTATAGATACTACAAGCATCTGTCACCACAAGGATTTATTTATTCATAATTCATGAACGTTCGTCGTCGGGATGGAAATGTATCACTAAGTGTGGACGTGGATGCATCCATGTTAAATGGTGCTCAATGTTTAAACAACTTTGTTCAAGCTCTCTTATATCAGTGTATAGCAAACATTGAATTACCTCTGTAAGAACACGTTTTACTTTCGTGTCACGCCGATTCCTATGACGAAGGAATACGGGAAAAGGGTCGCGACCCTGACTCTGGCACTGCCATTGGAGCCAGTGCATGAAGGATTCCCAGAGAAAACTCTTTCATTTCACCAACATGATTGGCACAAGTTGCTGATCTCTTTCTCTTTAAACTAGCAGCTAAGAATGAAATACACACCCTTGCCAGAATTTGTGATATGATATCAGTAGTATAAGCACTAAACTTTATACCTAAACACAAAATTTAAGATGTGGACTCTGTTTTTGCTTCATGATGACGCTTACAAGCTTCCAACATGTACGCTAACTTTTTACCCCTTAAAGACAGCTGGATCTCGACACGGAAAAAATTGAAGGACACTTTGTACATTCTAAAGTGTGTTCGGCTAAAGCCTGTGGTCATTCCCCTGACTATGCCATGTCTTTTAGGGGCGAAGCTCCTCAAGGTGTGGGTCGTTCCCTCCTCTGTAGTAGTTGTACTAGCATGTATTTAGCCACCTCTAGTTTATGAATTGCTCAATAGATGGCGTTGTGTGTATATGTCCTTGGAAATATTATCACTAGATGGTGTTAGTGGTTTTTCGTATACGTTAATGATTAAAGATGATAGATGGCGCTGTTATATAAGAAAAGGGGCTTGCTCTTGGCGCGCTTTCTTTCGCTCGGAGTCGCGAAACCAGGGCGGCCGATATCTGCGGAGCATGTGGTGGCTCCGGTACTCACGGCGGCACAACCCATAGCCAAGGACGCGTGGCTTTCACAACTCACAGCAGCGTTCTGTGGCGATGCATGCGGAGGCGAGGCGTTGCGTCGAGCACTGGTGTAGACTTCGGCGTCTGAGTAGGTGGCATAGTCTTCCTCTGTCGTGGAACGCGAACTGGGCGGCGTTGTCGCCGAGGCTGGGAGCGCCCGGAACACAAATCGGTGACGCTCGTGTCCAGCTCACGATCGAACACCCAGGATTATGCAAAGACGTGGCACGTGTTGTCACGTCTTTGCGTGATGGAGTGGGCAATGTACGGGGGGATTCACGGTTACCCGAATGATCCCTCCGAGCTTCGCCCACTCACCATCTTTCACTTCTCTGGATATGCTGTGATTTTTTTTCTTTTACACTCTCAGTGGGATAACACACAAACGCAATGTGTGCGTGCTTTCTTTTTTAATTTTTTACCGCGAATCGCAGCG
>JALIZH010021709.1:0-41943 GCA_030522465.1 Rhipicephalus appendiculatus | reverse complement strand
GCCTACAGCAAGTTACGCCCCGTGAGCAAGATGTTTCATGCCGGTGTCCACCGAGACTTCAGAGACCTATTTCTGTGACGAAAATGACGTCAAAAAAATGCACACGATCAGATGGCGAAGAAAAAATTCCGTCAAGGGGAGTCGAACCCACAACCTCACGGTCCGTGACAACAAGCGTCGTGCACGCTATCCACTGCGTCACGGTCACACACACTGGGGTGGGACGAGAGAGGGGCTCTACAAACGCAACTTTTATATCTCACATTTTCCTCTGAAAGTGCTCTTCATCGACGAGGTCGTGATGCCCTCTGGGAGTGGTCAAATGAAGAAATGCACCATTAGCGTGGCCATCCGCGATAAGCTACTGCAATGCCCCGTTCCTACGCGTCCATCCTATTTTGCGTGTTTCCAATAGAAGCCCAATTTCGCCAACTCCTTAACACACCGCGAAGAGGCGACCTTAGCCCAAGTGTCGCATTTAAAGCGCCGGGCTCTCGTAAGGTGCATCCATACCAAAAATACGTCTGCGACGCGCGCCTGCATCACCTGGCTGTAACACCGCGTTGCCCTCTTAAGCTCGTTCCGAAAAAGATCGCGGCCGGGCTACAAGGGAGACACGAAGAGCGATGCGTTTCCCTTTAGTCAAGCAGTGGTGTTCGATAAGTGTAGCATGCCGAGGGATGGCAATCTCAGGCCAAATTCTGCGTCGTGAAACGGTGAGGTGTAGAGTGGAAGAATCATACACGGGTACCCTCAACAAAATGCTCCCGACTGCCAGTGCTTTGCAAGATTTTGGCACGCATTCTGCCGTGCTCTGTCATACTTATTCCATAAGCGTGTGATCATTTGCAACATCGGATTCCGTTCGCGCGTTAAAGTGCACATCCACTGTTGTGGTCTATTGCAGCTACAAATTTGCGCCCCGAGAATTCTAATTTGGCCATTTGAAGACGCGATATCTGTTTCATAGATGTGTACTATAATCTGATTGTCTGGATTTGTTGATATTTTCCCGTTTACGTGGAGCAACTCCGTTTTCTTTGGTGACAATTTAGACCGCAGTTGTTTAAAGTATCGAGGAGGCTGACAATTGCTCCTTGGAGTTCTGTTCGCATATTCAGCTTGTCGGGATAATCCGCTTCCTACCATATTGTAATGTCGTCAGTGTAAATAGCAAAACGCGCCTTAGTATCTCCCTTAAACCATTGTGCCACTCGTGTCATGGCTAGATTAAAGAGCCCACGTTCAAGCATGGATCCCTGGGGTATAACATTATCCAAGTAGGAGGTTCTTGGGCTCCATCGTGGTACTTTGCCTTGGAGCTTGATAGGGCTGCTTTGGAGGAAAGTGCCGTTTCAATCGTATGCCCATTGTATCTTTTTGCCAATTATTCCGATATGTCCTTTTTCTTCACATTGTCGAAAGCCTTCCACATATCAACTGCGAGTAAACTGGGTTACAGGTACGGCCGACTGTTTTTATCGGTAGCCCATCGATGAACCAGATTCTTCAGGGAATGACACGGCTGCCCTTATTTTCCGGTTCAAAACTTTCGGGGTTCTCCGGAGTGACTCTTCCCACGTCATGTGAGTAGCCGCGCCATTCTAGATCAGGAAACTCTTAAGGGCATATGGTAGGCCCTATACCTCCCATATATTTTAAGGCTTCTGTAAAACCCATTTTTTCTGAAACTACTCTTTTTAAAGCGCCTGGCTTTGTCTTATTTTATTCGTTGGCATATTTTCTTGCAAAGGAGCAATAATTAGAATTGTATTTCAAGTGTTGACCTTTTGGCAAACTTTTTTTTATCAAAGCACATAATTTTTCTTCGTATTTTTAAAGCAAAGCTGCCATAAATAAAAGCTATTATGCATACGCACACCATTTGGCTCAGTATCTTCGTATAGCTTTATTCTGGCAAAAATAAGCCTTTTCTTTTTTTAAGTTGTTTTGATAATGGGACAAAAGCAACAAATAATTGATTTCAAGCTATTGAGGGTAGAGGCACACCAAGTGTGTTTTATATGGTTTGTCAAGATGATCAAGCACTAAACAACTTAATAAATAGCCACCTGCCATGTAGTCATTAAACGAATCACCTTTACGCTTCTTTTCATGTTTTCTTGGATCCCTGCGCTTATTTTGTAATATCTTCTTTCTCTGTATTGGCCAAGTATTGTCGATGGTGGTCGAGCTCACCGAACCTTATCGCAGCATTGTGCCTCTATGAAATGTCAAACAGCCTCAGACCGTTTAATTTAGTAATGCAGGCATTTTCGACAGAACGGTTTCAATGGGGACAGCTCTGACGGTTTCCATTCCAACAAATACGATCCATTCTGTTCTCAACGAGTGTCATTGTTCCTCGACATTTTGTGCAGACACAGTTAGTCGCAATAACCGTTTCTCAAACCTCCACAGCAAAGAAAGCGTGGCCATTTTCACTACTGGTAACATTTTGTCCGTGCGGCGAAGCGGAATATGGACAAAGCTTGCTTGCTGGTGGGCTCGTACTGGTACTCCCGGTCTCGTTCTTGTAAGTAGAGGAATCGTGACAATTTTTTAAACAGTTTCTTTGACTTGTCAACATGGGAATATCTTTTGCCGCCACAACAAAATCAAGCAAGGTGCAACTAAGCTCAAAATTAAGGCTCAGAACCTTGTCTCCATGCGCGTGTTACACCCACAAGGCAAGTGGACTCAGTAAATGCCACTCGTGCAAAACAACTGCACCATGTGCCTTCAGGTAACCGGAATAGTTTTTTTAAATCTCCTAAGCTCAGTAAAACAACCAGTTTTGATTACAAAAATCACTTGTGGCAGAAAGCTCAGGTATTGCATGGTCTGAGAAAAGGGGACTTGGCTGTTCATCAGTTGGTGGCGAAAACCTGGTCGTTTTTGCTCAATGAAAACGCGCCAACATATGTGGGGCACCGGTTATTTTTAAGGAAGGCCCTATCATTTCCAACAAGCGCCAACAAACTTTCGATTTCCTTTTGCATTTACCCTACTTCATGCCCTTAACATGATATGTTTATACTCCTAGATGATTACTAATATCTCCGAAAGAACCACCTCAATGGGCAGCAACTGCTAGCTGTAGGTCGCACTTTTCCGAAATGGTGTTCTGGGAGTTATGGAGGCATACGGCCGGCCTTAGGACCGTGTGATTGATTCCTGGCCGTCGCGGACATATTATGATGTAGGTGAAATGCAAGGCGGCTGTGTACATAGACTTTTGGTGCACGTTAAAAGAACTCAAGCGGTCGAAATTTTCGTTGCCCTTTTCCACGGCGTATCTCAAAACCATATCGCGGTTTTATAACCTAAAAGCCCAACAATTACTAAAGTTCGGACTCAGCTCCGTCGTGCTTTTCCAGCGACTATACACCGTTCTTAATTCCGGTAACTTTATGCTCCCAGGATCTATGGTCGTGTCCGACAATGCTTTTTCTCGTTGGACTTCAACCATTCTCCTCGCTGCTTTGGTTATATCTGCAAGGAGTTCTGCCGACTGCGGAAAAAGCCAAAAGTACAGCTTGCTTGGCTACCGTTTTTGCCGAGCCGTCTTCCTGTGTTTGCCTCTCCCATCTTTGCCATTTTCCTTTCTCTACTGGAGGCAACCGGTAGAGTGTCCCTGCGGAGGATGATTGGGATCGCTACTCAAGCGATAATCGGCAATTTTTTGCAGTCCATGGTGACAAATTTTGGGCAAAATAATCGATGAGCGACTTTATGTTAGGCGACAATAGGCAAGCTTGTGATGGCTAACACACCTAACAGGTTGTCCTTACTGAACGCTTTAGTCCCACAATAACTCAACAACCTTTATGTATGCTGAGAGTGATTGATGTTATTGTCACGAGGTGCCAATGTTCCGCTCCTTCACTCGTAACACACCATACCTCGATTGTTCTGGCTATTCTGATCTTTAATGCATGAACGATGTTGCGTTTCTACAGACTCCTTCTAATCCCTGGAGAAATGTCGACAAGGATGCTCACCAGGCCATTAGAAACCACTAATATAATGACTATTATGATGCAAGCGACCTCGTCCTCCTGCAGTCTTTGTCATCGCCTGTTCGTTCCTCTGAAAAAGGCCTTATCACTGCGGCCCCTCGCCAAATGAAAACCACGTTAGCTGCAAATCAACGCCGCTAAAACGATGAACATTTCTTATATCCGACAACGCCACTAAACGGTGAAAATTTATTTCCAATAGCGCAACTATAATTAGGTCAACTGATGCCTTCAAACATTTTTTTCGCAGCAGCTGCGGCTTCAACAAGCATTTGGACAATTACGATCGCATGTACCTGATGAGCTGAGAGTTCCGACAATAATGCCATCACATTGGTGTGGCTGCACGACCTCGCGGTCAGCGAAAACATTGGTTTCGCACTGGTGCCGGTTGAAAAGACTTTCGTTGCCGGAGAAAATGGTCATTTTTCTTATTTTCATATTTTTTTGTGTTTGAAAAGTACTACAGCACGTGTTGCAGCATACGAAATTATGTATAATTAAATGCTCTTTCCAGATAACAGAAGTTGTAGAGCAACAGAAATATTGTGAAATGTATGAAGTTTGAGAGTTTGTATTATTTTGTTGACAGGTGATATACAGCGCAATAAAAAAGCACTACATGTACGTAAAAACATTCAAAACAAAGGAAATTGAAAATATACGTGTTGAACATAAATGACCCAGGAACTGCAAAAAAAATGCTCTGCACGATGTTGCCATCAACACAAAAAAAAATCTGCACCGCCGTACTACATCATTGCTCGTGCTATGCGGTGAGGCATTTCCTGGTTTTTGTGAGACACAGGTGCACCCATGTACTTTCCGCACAAACATTTTGTTGGTTTGTTTTTTAAGAGAAAAGCCTGTTGGTGTTCCAATATAGATGGATGCCGGCTATGTGAGCAATGCCTATATCAATCAGATGTCCACTGAACTTCACCAGTTCGTCTGGCGTCACTTATTTCTATGAGCCACTTTTCTCCGCATAGGTTGGCGTTCCAAAATATGCATCCAAGCATCCAAATAAAAAAAAGCGAAATCGCGCGCAGTCCTAGCACGACTCGAGCCGCTCCGTAGTGCGGGGCCGACATGTGCTCCGGGTGGCCTTCTTGTCGTGAACAGAGGCTTTACAGGCGGCGCCAGCACATTGTGCCCGAGTGGTGTGTGGACCTCGCACATAACCAGAGTAGCTGTGAGATTGTGCACAAAGCACAGCAGATGCGCCCGGGGGGGGGGGGGGGGGGGACACCACTTGAGGCCATAAGCAAAACCAAGCCCTGAATGGCTGCGGATGTTCCAGGCTGACGCGAAACATCGTCGCCGTCACAGCATGAAGCTGAGGTGCTGTCATCAGATGCTGTTGGAATTCACTCAATTCATGTACAGTTGCAAGATAGTTTCGAGCGGTGCAGGTGCGCACCGATGTTCGCATGACGACGCCACGGGAGCGGCTAGCGACACTGGATGAGGCTCTGTGTCTGATATAACAATAAAGCTAAACAGAAACTGCTGGAAAGTGACTGAAGAGGCCACCTCCACACGATATCCATGCGGCGGACCTTCAGAACTAACTTTTGGTAAATTAATGTTTCCCGACTCCAAGGATCAGCTCTCTATTGAATAGCTGGCATAAATTTCAGGCAATCATTACCGCTCAACACTGTCATATTGCGATGGTAACGCCATAATTTGACATTTGTCTTTCAAGGGTTCTTTTGTTTGCAGAACTTTGATGTTACTGACGCATAACAACGAGAGGTACGCATTTCTCTCAACTTTGTGACCCCAGCGCATTTTCCAACAACACACGCACATTTCTTCGCGAAAAGGTCAGCCTAAAATCACTACGCGGCCTAAAATGAGCCAATTCAAATTGATTCTGAAACTTCGGTGGCTGGAATAACTACTAAGTGGTGCTAGGTGCACGACAAACAAATTCAAAATGCCGAAATCGACAATTCAAAGCATCGACCACCGGTCATTGATTTGAATAGGCATCGTGACGAAAGAGTTAAAACATGTGTTATGACCGGCAAGGCTAAGACCCGGCCTGCAAGGGACGCTCACCGGCTTACCTCACCTACGCGGCCCGCGTCCCTCAAGAACGCGGTCCGCGCCACATAGAAACGCGAGAGACCTCCTTCTGCACTGCAGGGAACGCGTAACGGCGTTGCTGCTACACGCTGTCCGCGTCCAGTGGCAACGCTTGGGGTTCTAGAAGCGCGTGCACGGACCGCTATAAAAGGAGCGCATCGAGAGTGCGCTGGAGTCCTCTCTCGCTGGCCTTCGCGGGCCCTCTTGTCTCTTCTGTAGCTCGTGCTGTTGTGATGTCAAGGCGCGTCTGTACGCCTTGTTTGTAAAAATACTGTAAATATGTAAATTAAACCTGTGTTTTTTGTGAGCAAGAAGCCTCGCAAGACTTCTCCTTTGCCGGCGCCTCGGGGACAGCCTGTACCCCTCTCCTCGGTCACATCACATGCGGAAGAGAACTAAGCACTTTAGCGATCGATCGCACAGACGACGCCATTATGATTATTCGCCTAGGGAAATGTTGGTTCATCGTTTCTGGTTCTCTACTTCATTTTTTACAGCGAAAGCTGTTATGAGATCACAACAAGGGCCGTTTTTGCGCCGTAGTTGTCCGCCGCCGCCGGTGTCCGTAACCAATATCGCACGAAATAAGAAAAAAACTAAAGAAATAAAAAAACCCCTATGACAGATCGGGAATCGAACCCGGGTCGTCTGCGTGGCAGCCCAGCACTCTACCACTGAGCTACGCCACTTTTTTTTCTTTAACGCCGGAGTTGAACATGTGTAACAAACAAATGCAAGAACAAAGTCTATTTACAATACAAACATTGCTTGCCTAAAGAAGGCAACAGACACATAAAGGCCAAATGGAGAAAAATGAGGACACACTAAAACTCCTTCATTTGTGTAAGGAGCTCTACACGATCTAACCATTCGGGAACATCTTCAAGAAGTTTTTGTTCTTCAACAAAACGGGTTAAACTTTCTTTGAAATATTGACGCGCCGGACGCGCGTCTATGTCAGCGTGTCGTATGGCCATTCTGCACTTCCATATGCTATGTAGTGTAACCAACATTATTAGATCGAATGGGAATGCCTATGGGGTCTAAGGGGAAATCTTTTTTGATGGTCCGCTGCAGTACATCCCATAAAAACACGGCGTCCCAGCAGTCAAGAAATATATGGTCTATCGTTTCAACTTTTCTGCAGATTAAGCAGTCGGTCCCCCATGGCACAAACATGCCCTTTTCCTCCAGCCAGGGTTTGACTGGAAGTGTTCCTGTATGCAGTTGAAAAAAGAAAGTTTCATTCCTGCAGGTACCATCATTTTCTTGACCCTTTTTAGAACATTTCTCCCTCGCCTCGCAGGATAAATGGTTCTATACAGTGGTACAGGAAGTACAACATCACAAAGGTCTTTATACAGTTTCTTCCTTGACACAGTGGAAAGATAATCGAGCGAAAAGCGAGCAGACAAAAAATTACTGGCTAAAACTACCTCTTTTAGAAAGCCGTGAACGCTTCCAGGCAAATATTTTGTCGTTATAACAATGTTAGGTAACAGTTTGCACAGGCGAAGCTGGCACACAGTGCGCAGAAAAGGATCTTGTACATTGCGTAAGAACTGGAAGCGATTGACAATCTGGCGCAAAAATAGGTGTGTTAAACCAAGTCCCCCCATTGCGTACTCGTAAAAACAGATTAGTACGACTTGTCCTTTCCCATGTAGACCCCCCACACGAACACTGCAAGAACACGATGAAATTTCTGGATGTTAACTCTAGAACAATGAAGAACCTGGAGCACATACCAAATCTTACTAACCAAAATAGGCTGCAGACAGTTGCTCTAGAAAATATTGACCATTTCCATCCACTCGATTTGTTTGTTTTATCACGCAACTGAGCAGCCTGTTCCCGCCAGTATGGATCACTGTCTTTGTAGTGATGCAAGGGCGCTCCAAGATATTTCACGGGTTTGTCAACGAAGTGGATATTAGAAAAAATTTCAGGGTAACCGGACCATTCACCATGCCAGAAACCTATACATTTTCCCCAATTCACCGAACTTCCAGATACAGAGCAGTACGGTTTAACTTTTTCCACCGCATGAGTAATACTCTCATAGTCAGTGCAAACAATGGCGATGTCGTCTGCATAGGCGAGAAGCCGCACTTCGACCTCATGCAGTTTAAATCCACGTATACATTCACTCTTTATAACACTGAGACAAAATGATTCAATGTATAAACAAAACAACAGTGGAGATAAGGGACAGCCTTGACGCACAGATCTCTGTACACTGATGGGCACACCGACAACCTTGTTGACAATCAACTGTGTGGAGCAATCCCGATATGCCATAGCCACGCCGTTTCTTATTACGTTTCCTACATTGACATAATCTAGCAGACAGAGAAGTATTTCATGGGGGGACTTTGTCAAAGGCCTTTTCTAAGTCAATTTGGAGCATTGCCACTGGGGTTCCGATTGTGTCGCAACACTCTAGTACACTGCGTGCTGTATGTATATTCGTGAAAATCGTCCGACCTTTAATGCCACATGTCTGATGCGGCCCTACCAATTTTGTAATGACAGTTTGTAGACGTTTCGCAACTATTCACATAAAAATTTTATAATCACAGTTCGTTAAACATATGGGGCGGTATGCCGACACTCTACGGAGGACCATCGGGTCTTCAGATTTTGGAATTAAAATAGTGTGCGATTTCGAAAATGACGGTGGCAAGCAGTTTAGGTCATAAGCTTTGTTGTACGCTTCTGCTAAAACTGGAAAAAGTGCATGTTTAAATGTTTTGTAAAACTCTGCCGTTCAGCCATCCGGCCCAGGCGACTTACCAGCGTTCATTTTTTCCATTGAGGATTTAACTTCTTCTACAGTGATCGGACGCTCTAAGACTGCTTTAGTTTCATCGCTAACTCTCGGCATCAAGTGCAAAAAATCTTTTTCAAATGGCGCAATTTCTACTTCAGTACTTGCGAAGAGTCTCTTATAGTGTTCATAGAAAGCATTCCCAATTTTATCGGCATCTTCAGTCACATCACCTTGAACTTCGATTTCCGTAATGTGATTGCGTCGCGCATGCCACTTTTCTACGCACAGCGCTCTCTTCGTCGGGGTTTCACCAGACATTATGCGGTCCACTCTTGCCCGCACAAGTGCACCACGATATCGTCTTATGTCAAATTGTTCAAGCTTTTGTTTCACTACACGAATGTCATCGGCAAACGTGCCTGGTCTTTCATTCTCTTCGATTATCATTTTTTGTAAATTAGCCTTGAGTAGTGATTCTTCTTCTCTTTCCCTTCGTTTTATGGTGGCCGAACGCTCCAGTCCTTTCAATTTAATTTCTTGTTTAAACAATTCCCACTTTTCTCCCCATTTTCTATATTCATCATTCGCCACTTTTTCAAGGCTTTTTTCCACGTCCGCGGAAAAGATGTCGTCATTCAACAGTTTAGAGTTTAATTTCCACTGGTGCCAATCAAACTTATTTTCTTTAGGGCCATTGATGCAGAAACTGACTAAGCAGTGATCGCTAAATGACACACATTCCACTCGGTAATCTTGACACATAGGTACGATGTCGGGTCCAACATAGGCTCTATCCAAACGGGCGTGGCTGCTCCCCTGGAAGTGAGTAAAACGAGGGGCCCGCCCACCACCCAGACAATCGGCCACGTCTACCAAGTTGCTCAGCTCTAGTATCTCACTCAGAACGGCTGTACTTGCGTCTCTAAAAGGCCGTTTACTTGTTTTATCTTGTGCCGATAATACGCAATTAAAGTCCCCTATTAGTATTACTTGTTTATCACTTATACAATGCTTTCTAATTTGTTCGAAAAATTCGCGCCTATCTTCTGTATTAGTGGGAGCATACACACAGATAACTCGCCAATCAAGCGACGCTAACCTAAAATCACACACCACGATCCGCCCAGGCACACTGGTGGTCACTGCCTGCAATTTAACGTTTAGTGCATGCCGCACAAATAACACGCACCCCGCAGATGTGCCAACTGCATGATTAACCAACGCATGATACCGAGCCAGAAATGGGCGCACCATGCTCTCGGCCTCCGCTTTACCATCAACCTTAGTTTCTTGCACCGCTATTAAATCTAGCTCATATTCACCGATCAATCTGTACAACTGATTCTGTTTTCTTTTTGCTGCTAGCCCTCTTACATTTATAGTAGCGACACGAAGCGTCGTATTAAGTTTCATGGCCGAGCAAGACGCTTACCTTAAAAACCGTAACGCAGGCAGCGTCCACTTGAGCGCAACCTCACGTATGAGGCGGCGTCTCATCCGCCGCACGCCGTTCGGCCTCGACCGAGATGTTCGGCCGTGGTCGATAACGAAGCCTTCTCGTCGTCGCCGTCTTTGCCGGTGGTTCTCCACCTGCCGCGTCTTCCACAGAATCATTCGCGTCTGCACTGTCATCCCTAGATCTTTTCACAACAGCACTAGAAGTCGCGGCTTCAGGTACATCCGTAGGTAGCGTCTCATTGGAACTTGTCAATGTCTCTTCCGAACTTGCGCTGCCAGCTGTCTTCTTGAACGCGGGAACGCGCGAAGCGTCGCCGCCACTGGAAGGATCTTCGACCGTGGTCTCCTTGCTGACGGTCTGATGACTTTCCTGCGAGCGGGGGCTTAGCTTTGTCATCGTCGACACGGTGTTACCGGTCGCTCGAGCTGTTTCCTCTGCATCGGCCTCGTCCATCATGTGTTCTGCGAGGTCGTCGTTCTTAGCAGGTGCTGTCACGGCGGCGTATGAAACGACGGAATTAGTGCACTGCGCATCGTCGTGGCCAAATCGGCGACACAGGTTGCAACGTGGTACTTGGCAGTCCCGACGTATGTGGCCTGTATTCTTGCATCGTAGACACAAAGGCGCCCTGCCCGGCACGACGACCAAGGCCATTTCACCGGCGATCTTCAACTGATGCGGAATATCATCAATTGTGACGCCACTTTTCAGTTGTATCGACGCGGTCCGCGTAGTGGACGCTTTCTCAGTGACGCCATATGCACGCCATTTTTCCCGCGTAACTTCGGTCACCCTTCCATAAGGCAGAAATGCAACGCGCACATCGTCATCAGAGACGCCGTGCAGCAACCAATGAATCTTGATGCGAAGGCCCTGGTTGTCGGGGTCGATGAGTAGACAAGGACGGTCTTTCACTTTTACGTCTTTTGCAGCCAGGAGCTTACTCGTTGCCTCAGCAGTTTTCAGCGTAACAGCCCACACGTGGTTCATCTGGTACGCCCCAAACGCAACAACGTCGGGGAGCGCACCATGTTTAGCCAGCGTATCCCTGTAGTCTTCGATGCGAAAAGGTCTGGCCCTCGGGTCGCCGTGCATAAACACCGTGTTGGCTACGATGCGTCCTGTTGGCAAAGAAGGCAGAATCACCGGATAATCTTCATCCTTTGCTGAAGAAAACCTGTTACCGCGACCCGCCTGGGCCGCCATCACCGCTCCAACGGAGCAAGACATTCCGCGTCCGAAGCGCTCGAGAGCCGGAGGTGGAATCCTGAGCTACGCCACTGCTTGAAACTGCGGTGCAAACTGATCCTACGCAGGCTTCATGTCGGGTAAGAAATCGCGTTAACGCGTGTTGTAAAACGTTTTAGAACAGTGAAGTAACAACCAGGCGTCACACAATACGAATTGCGTAACGAGTGGGTCGTTCAATGCTCCAACCCATTACAAAATGGCATAATTCTTCATCGTCGTCAGCCACAGAAGCAACAAAGTGCACATAATGCGTTACAAGTGTGTAGCGGGTACCGCGCTTTTTCGAAGAATGAAGAATATTGGTATACTAGACGCTTCCCCACTACACAAAAATTATGATGATTTATGGCGTAGTGGGTACCATGTAAGTGCGCTTGTAGTAGTTGCCCCAAGAGTGTTTAAAAAGGCTCTAGAAAGGCCGCCCTTCCAGCTTTCGCTGTGACTGTGCTGCGCGTTCCGCGCAGGCCTGGCGGTTTTTTGGCTTTTCGGTTTCGTTTGTGTCCGGATTTTTTCTTCCCACGAATTCTAGGCGCACGAGTTCCCACGAGTTCCCAATTCGTTCCCACGAATTCTAGGCGCACGAGGCGCAATTCAGGCGCACGAGTTGATCATTGCGGTCCTCCACATAAAAAAGGCTGCGCAGCGACCTGTGCCGTTGAGAAATTCAGTTACTGATGCCACTCATCCGACCATCAATTAGCACGTCTGTACTCATATGCGGCCGTCATGCCATGCCAGCGTTTGAAGGTCTTTTCGCGATAGCACGTGAAAACGCGATGGCCCTTCACATGAGCAAGCTGACTTATTGTGACGACAGCGCTGACCATTACATTGACGCAAAATACAAGTGTGCAGATGCGAAAAGAATCCATACGTATCACTGGGTGCGCTTTCTATGCTGCGTGGACCTAACTGCTTGCTGATTTATGTATACATTGCTGGGCGCGTCACACGCTTGGCGAAAGAGGCTTTTGTGGGGTTCATTTGTGTCGACATGGAAAGTGGCTGTCATAAAATGAACATAAATGTTCACTTGTACCAATACCACGAATTACTACTTCCTCATTGTAGTGCAGAGCGCGCGAGTAGTTTTCGCAAAAGCCGTTCAGTCGTTTTATTGCGATAGCAGTTATAGGGACACTCTCGGCTGATTTTCGTCGTCGCCGTCTGTCGACGCCGTCATGCCCGCCGTCATATAGTATGTGTATTTATAAAAAGGCATAAAGAAAAATAAATCAATAGAAAAAAATTCCAAACCACCTGGCCGGGGATTCGAACCAGCGACCCTTCGCTCCGCAGCCTGCTGCGCTAGCCAACACACCCACACGCCATGCTCGTGCCAGCGATATAACGGCGAGCAATTCGTATGCACCATTTGCCGTTCGCGGTACGCAGCTTGAGCTTGTTTTCTATCACGCAACGCTTGTGCAGTTACTTTCAAATTGAAGACTGCCCTTGAGATGCGCACGAAAAGGTGGCTCCCTTCTGCACCACTCATGATGTAGAAGAAAAAAAAAGAACACCGGACACACTTGACGTCAGACGCCACCGCGTGGCAGGGAGACGCAGAGGGGTCATTCCACGTGCCACAGTTTAAAAGAAAAAGAAGTATAAAACAGCGTCGAAAAGTCGTATACTCATATAATCAATCCTTGACCAATCCCCCCTGAGTGGGTATGAGCCATGACAGAGGCAAAAACAAGAGTCGGCTTCTGCATTGTGGACACTCGTAGCGCGTTGCTGAAATGCAAACACGTAACAACTGCCACAGTTGTTAATTCACGCTTTTCCTGCTTATACCTACAGACTCAGACGAGACTCTACTATTGCGACGCTCAAGAGAATAGGCGAACAGGTAGGGCGCATGATCCACCGTGTTTCCATCAAACGGGGCGGTCTACGGGGCAGGGACGCGCTTCGGCTCGCCCGTGCCTTCGTGACTAGCCGGATCCTCTACGCCGTTCCATCCACTCTAAACACGGTTGCCTATAAAGTAACTTTTGGGCGTGAGTAACTTATGAAATAAAGGTTAGAAAGGAGTTTATTTTCATGTTTTCGTTATTGCGCGGTGTCTAAAAGTTACAAAATCCACATTTCGAGCAATGCATACGTTACCAGCGCGAAAAGCGCAGTGTAACCTGTCCGTAGTAACCTATGAACAACTCTGTAACTTATGTGTACACAGCGTCACCGCGTCCCTCGCCAAAAAAAAAAAAAAAGAAAGGGTAAAAGCACGGTGAAAGTATACCGCATGCACTGCGAGCGCGGGTTCTCCTGACCATCCTGACCGCTTGGCGGTCGGCTGCGTTCGGCGCCATAAAGTCTAGACGACGGGAAGGCGCCACCGCTGGCGCAGCGCATGCGCACCGCGTGCATAGCATGCAGCGTGCAGCGCCGAATCGCCCGGGCAGCACTGGTGAAGCACGCCGTTTTCTGGCGGCGGTTGCGAACTTCGTTTCCAATTCCTTTCCTTGGGTTTGTGCATGCGTTGCGTGAAACCGGTGATGCCGTTGAGCAGTAAAGATATGTGGGGTGTGCTGCGTGGTAGCTGCAACGAAACATCATGTGAGTGTCGGCGTTACGTCGTTTTTCGTTCACCGGACGACTCCACAGCAAGCGCCATTCGTTGCGACTACTGCAGCCACTGCCCAGCGGCTCATGGCCGAATAACTGACTTGAGTAAGTGGCTTGTGTTTCAGATACACTTTAACGGCATGTGAGGTCTTCCTTATTTCAGTACTTGTCAAATCGGGACTTTTCTCAGCTGGTAAGAGTGGCCTCGTTTGTGGATTTTGTTGTTAGGGTGCTTGTCTTATATATATATATATATATATATATATATATATATATATATATATATATATATATATATAATGTTTAGTCGGTTTATCATTGCGCATTACTGACCTATTGCTCGCGACACTGTGTAGAGAGATATTTTTGACGATTTATCTGCTATCTGTGCTCGTTTTATAGCAGAGTACTAGCGCAGCTGCGTCGTGTATGTCATGTGCTATCATTGAGAAGTAGGGTGATTATCCTTCTCCAAATAAATATCGCCTTCTCATGTGCGCTCGTGCGCAGCGGTGATTACGGGCTTTCGTGTAGTCATAAATGCGCAAGCTTCCAGTGGATGGCTGCGGCATCAATATTTTAAACCAGAGTTCTAGAACTCTGTGCGTGCTTTCTGTACTTGTGAAGTGAGTTCTGCGCCGTAAGCTTTTGACGATACGCTTGGGGCACGAGTGAAAGTACTTAATATGTGGCGCCACATAATTATGGTTTATGCAACGCATAAACGAAACTGGTTGACTGAGGGTTCAGCGCACCATATTGTGCAGACGGCATCGATAGCGTGACAGAATTTAACGTTTTGTTACGACACGATTCTGTCTCTTATTTCATTGTGTATTCTACGTAGGTGGTACAGAACAAGATAATGGAGTTGAAGTGCCTAACCAGAGCGCGCTGCCTGAGCACTCGAAAGGTTAGTGGGCGCAGCACACTTCGATTTTTTTTTCTGTCCACCGCGGTGGATCAGTGGGTACAGTGCTCGGCTGCTGACCCGCAGGTCGCGGGTACGACCTCGGCCACGGCGGTCGCATTTCGGTGGAAGCGAAATGGTAGAAGCCCGTGTACGTTGTGAGTGCACTGTGCGTTGTCAGTGCATGTTAGAGAACACCAAGTGGTCGAAATTTTCGTAGCCCTCCACTACGGTGTCCCTCATTATCATATCTGGTTTCGCGACGTAAAACCCCAGAAATGATTATTATTAGAATGTTTGTTTGTCCAAAAAAAGTTCTTATTTTGCTGCCTCTCCCTCTTACTATGGCTTGTTTCTGAATGCTTTCACATGTTCACGAATGCGCATGCTTCGTTTTACGGCGCCGGAGTTCATTTGACATGATTTCTCGAACTCTGCGCGCATCTCGCTCCTTGCTCATTGAGTTCTGTGTCGCAACCTTTCAGAGGCCAACTACGGGCACGAATAATCGTATTTGTGTGGCGACTGCGCAGTCCATGCGCAGTTCATGCTTAGAGTAAGCCCAAATGCCAGATTTAGGGTGCCTTTAGCAACTTCTAATTTCGCTAAACCGTAATCACGTTATGGCTCGCTCGAGCCATCAGTGAAGTTTGTGACATGCGTACGTATTCAGTGATTATACTTCAACCGTTTCATATCTCGCGTGATCGATGCCCCGAATTTCCCTTCGAAGCCACGTTCGGCTGCCGAAACTGAAATTGCACAATAGAAATTTTGATTTTTAGTAGATCAGCACCGTAGGCCAATACCACGTAAACATCCATGTTTTCTAGTACTACGTATCACTGTAAGGATGAAGACGCTTCAAAAACTTTGATCGATGGGCATTTTACCAGTGGCTTATGCAGTTGATGCTTCTGAAATCGCAGCTTTGAAAACGAAACTCTGTTCCCAAACGTCGCAATTACTGATACGGTATTGGATACATGACAAGTCGTTCAGTGAATATGTCTAAATAACATAAGGCAGTTAAGCGTTTTATTAAATTTTTGACGCCGCTGCACATCAAAAGTTATTCTGACCACTCCCTGGCGCATAATTCATGAACATATATAGCTATATACAAGACCACAAGAGCATGGCCAAAGAGGATAGTGCGTAACAAGGAACCACTGCATAGAGTGCCTTGGCAGGCATTAAATCGCTTTTTTGTTCGCAACATTTCATTGCAGATGAGACAACGTTTATGGAAGACCATCCATTATCAGACGTATCAGAACATGAGCTTCACCTTGAGGAACAGCCTGGCGTCGCTTGCCATGAAGGTAAATTGTGCTGCAACCCACCAGTCCTTCCTTACAAACACACGTGTAGCATAACGGCAAATAGTAGACGGCGGTGTGTTAGTATATTGTCTATTTTTCTTCAAGGAATAATATTATTAGGAATTAACCACTAAAGAACCATATTATTAGGAACCACGGAACAGTGCTTTATACCGTTACCTTCTCACTAATCCATTGCTGATGAAGTAGTGCTATCGTTTCTATAAACTGATTGGTGTACTTTCGTTCCATTTAGTTATGGTTTGCATGAAACTGTTCGCAGCTATAGCTATTGTATATTATGTGGCAGGTCCGTAGCCAGGAAATGTTTTCGGAAAGGGGGGGGGAGCACTTTTGCTTTATCTTAACTGTTTTTTTCCAGCTTTGCATCGAAGTCGAGCTCCGGTTTAAAAGCAGCATTGGTGACCTGGAGAGAAAGCTAAGAGCAGTGTCGGAAGCGTTTTCATGCAAAGAACAACGTGAATGCACATTCATCGACATCGCCAAGCACTTGCAATGTCATTCAAGGCACCCACTTATCAATGAGGTTTGTGGAATGATTACTACATGCATACACTTACCAATTACTGTTGCATCAAGCGCTTTCTCACAATTTGAATTTCACTTTCAATATCACAGTAATATACGACTGCTCTAAATTCTTGTTTTTTTTATTAATCTCAATTGAGTATGCTGAGAATTTTTGCCGTGTTGTTTCTTCATGGCACTATTGTAATATTTCACAGATGGCTCTACCGGATGACGTGCAAATCACTGCACCTCATGTGTATACCTGTCGTGAACACACTTGTGTTTACGCCGGAAACGCTGAGCAAGTAATCCGGGTGTATAATGGAAATATAGAGCGGGCCCTCATTTTTTGCCTGCTGACATATTTCATGAAAAATCTTGAGTACCCGCCTGCTTTCTCACCAATCCTTGTCCTGCTGCAGAAGATTGCCCTGCCGGACACAACCGTTCCTCGTGGACTACTCACAAACCGCCTGAAGAATCTTCTTTTGCTGTTAAAAAAGAAGGATGTGTGCTAACCGTGTACTCCATTGATATTTTTCTTCGTCTTGGTTTTGTACACCGTTTTCCTAGTTAGATATTTTTACACAGGACACATTGCAGCATATGAGAGTTGCCTTTTGAGTCCTTCAGAAAGCACTAAGGACATTTTAATAAAGGACGTTTTGAAAGTAACCTATGTCTTTTCGATTGCTGTATACCTTTGCAAAGGTTACATTCCGAAAGGAAAGGGTGTAACCTATAAAAACAAAATTTAACCTTTAATTTTGTAACCATTAGAAAGGTTACAAATGTAAAGGTTACACTGATGTAACTTTTAGGTTATAGGTGCACAAAAATGTGAAAAAGTTCACCTTTGCTATAGGTTACCGTATTTAGAGTGTACCTGCGCACTAACAAGCAAGAAGACGAAGGAGTTGACGCCATTGTCCGCAAGGCCACAAAGCGAGCTCTGGATCTCCCAGTGGCTACCTCCAACACCAAACTCAGAGCGTTGGGTGTTCTCAACTCCTACCAGGAGTTGCGGGAGGCCCACCTCATAAATCATTATACGCGGCTCATGCAAACGGTCCCCGGGCGCCGCCTGCTCAACCGCTTACACATCCAACACACTTGCCCTCCAGAGGAGGCGGAGCCTATTCAAGAACTGTGGCGACGTATGATCTGGGTCTCTCCGCTCCCCAGTAACATAGACACGCACACGCATGGAAGCAGGCGACAAGCGCGGGCTCGGGCGCTTGAAAGACAACACGGCTCCCGACCTGGTGTTTATTACGTAGACGTAGCAGGGCCGACGCCCAAGGGATTTTACACGGCCGCTGTAATTCACCAGGGCAAGAACGTCAATGGGCTCTCCTTTCCAGCACAAAATTCAGAGCGGGCTGAGGAAGTAGCGATAGCACTTGCTGCCGCGGATCCCCATACGAAGACTATAATAACGGATTCTAAAAAAAAATCACAGCATATCCACGGAGTGAATGATGATGAGTGGGCGAAGCTCCGGAGGTTCATCAGTAAACCGCGAATCTTCCGTGAAATTCGCCCAGTACATCATCAAAGACGGGATGGTGGTCGGTTGCATGTGGTCAAACGATATGCATGTGAGACCATATCGCGATGCCATGAGTTGTATGGCATCGCGATCGTCATCGTCATCAGCGTCATCTTTATGACGCAAAGTGGGTACATTCCATGTGGTGTGCCGTGATGGCAGCGTCATCGTCATCATACAGGGAGATACTGCTGGTTACGCAGGTGGCTACTACAGGGGACGCACGACCCACGGCATAAGGAGCTTCGCCCCTAAAAAGCGTGTGCCCATTACTTAGCAGGGGAGATATCCCCCCAAGCCAGGCATATTCTAAGACGGGCTGCCACTGATCCAACCCCGAAACGCATAATTTGGGCTCCTGGCCATCAGGGTTTACGAGGTAATGAGGCCGCTGACGCGGCTGCCCGAGCGCCAAGAAGCCGGGTTCCTCACCCAAGTTCTTATCACTCGGAGGCCAATACACCACTGCTGCGGTTCAAAGAAATTATTTCGTATTATCGCGACACTCCCCGCCTTTTCCCGGAGCCTGCAAAAGGGCTGAGTAAGGCGGATGAGCGAACATTAAGGCGCCTGCAGACAGGAACTCTACTCTGTCCTGCAATCATAAAGCACTTTGACCCGAACAGGGATGGGCCGTGCCCACACTGGGGGGGAGACCTGTGACATCTTCCACATGGTGTGGCCATGTACAAAAAAAATTCCCCATCTCCCGCTAAAGGGAACCATGTGTGGATGCGAAGCAGCGGGGAGATAATTAGCTTGAGCGGGAGGAAAGTCGCCGCTCTCATTTCACGGCAGTGGTCCGGGCGCTCATCGCGGCGCTGCGCAGGAGAGAGAATGAGGCGCGCGCGCTCCGTCATTTTCATACCGCGGAACTACCGTGGCGCCCCCCAGCGGAGTATGCAGCTGTCACACCACCTGTCATTCCGTAGAGGATTCCTAGAGGAAAGGACGGGGGGGGGGGACCGTAGGAGAGGAGAGAGAGGGGACGTGCATGCGCTGTAGGGGTGTGGGACGCTCCGTATAGTAGATGATTCCAAGAGGAGAGAGGGGGGAGAGGACGCGCATGCGCTCTGGGGATGTGGGACGTGTGTGATAAGATAGCTCGCCAGCTATGACAGCGTCAGCGTCGGCAGTTATAGCGCCGCGATGGCGCTAGTGATGCGGAGGATAAAAGCCGCTGTCTTTCTGATAATAAACGCTTTTTGTTGTTGCTTACGAAAGAGTAGCACGCCCACTTCTTTTCGTCTCGACTCGACGCAAACAGGACGCCGGAGCCGCTCCGTAGAGTAGAGTATTCCTAGAGGAGAGAGGGGGAGAGGACGCGGGGCCGCTCCGTAGAGTAGACGATTCCTAGAGGAGAGAAAGGGGGGTGAGCGTAGGAGAGAGAGGGGGGACGGCACGCGCATGCGCTGTGGTGGTGTGGGACGCGGGACGGACTAAGCCCCCTCCAAACACATGCAAGCAAGATTAAGGAATGGGGTCAACCTGGGCGACAGACACCACCTGCCTAGCCACTGCTAAGCAGCCTCTCTGTGCTCTCGGCCATGACTCAAGGAATGGGGTCAACCTGCGCGACAGACACCACGTGCCTAGCCATTGCTAAGCAGCCTCTCTGTGTTCTTGGCCATAGCTCTGATGACTGTGTTAGGGTTGACGGCCTTCATATTACTACAGTGTTCTGGTTCGCATAATGGGCGCTTCCCTACTTCATGAAAGTGGCCGGACGCGGGACGGCGGACGGGGGACGGCGGACGGGGGGACGTGGGAGGGACAGAGCCCCGAGCATAAGATGCTTCGCATCTAAAAAAACTTCCCCCATCTCCCGCTAAAGGGAACCATGTGTGGATGCGAAGCAGCGGGGAGATGGTTAGCTTGAGCGGGAGAAACGTCGCCCCTCTCGTTTCGCGGCAGCGGCCCGGTCGCTCATCGCGGCGCTGCACAGGAGAGAGAATGAGGCGCGCTCCGTCATTTTTACACCGCGGAACTACCGTGGTGCCCCCCAGCGAACTATGCAGCTCTCGCACCACCTGTCGCGGGCCGCTCCGTAGAGGATTCCTAGAGGAGAGGACGGGGGGGGGAACCGTAGGAGAGGAGAGAAAAGGGGGGACGCGCATGCGCTGTGGTGGTGTGGGACGCGGGAGCCGCTCCGTAGAGTAGGGGATTCCTAGAGTATAAAAAGCGGGTGAGCGTAGGAGAGAGGGGTAGAGGACGCGCATGCGCTGTGGGACGCGGGCGCCCGTGAAAGTTAGCGCTTGTGTTGTCGTGTTCGTCTCCCTCTGTCCCCGTAGTAAATGCGCGCTATCCTTTGAAGATGAATTCCTACCAACTCTCCTAGTTTTCTGCTTTGCTTAGTAGACGATTCCTAGAGGAGAGAGAGGGGGGAGGGGGACGCGAATGCGCTGTGGTGGTGTGGGACGGACTAAGCCCCCTCCAAACACATGCAAGCAAGATCAAGGAATGGGGTCAACCTGGGCGACAGACACCACCTGCCTAGCCATTGCTAAGCAGCCACTCTGTGCTCGCGGCCATGACTCTGATGACTGTGATAGCGGTTGACGGCCTTCATATTACTACAGTGTTCTGGTTAGCATAATGGGTGCTTCCTTCCTTCATGAAAGTGGCCGGGCGTGGGACGCGGGAGGGACGCGGGACGGACATAGCCCCGAGCATAAGATGCTTCGCATCTAAAAATCCCCACCTGCCCCTTTCTTCTACCCCTTTTCGAGAGGCATGGGAGACTGCCCTTCTCAACTGCTCCTCGCTGGAGTCTCAACGGACTCTGGTGAGACGGGCGCGAGTCGGGGCCTCGTCATATGGTGTCCCGGACTGGGGACGCGGACCATGTGGCGGGGTCATGCTTTGACCCCCTGTAACGAGGCTATTTAATCATTGAGCTCTCGTGTAGGTTCGTGTACTAAAACGATGACGTAAGTGTCATCAAGAACAAACGAGACCGTTTGTAGAGACACACACAAAACTAAATATATTTACAACATGAAAAGATAAATACAACAAACAAACCCTTAGCACACACAACCTAAACTACAGAAACCAATCGTGGCTAGTTAACGAAATGGGGATAACGCGCAAGAGTTATTTCGAAAGCGTCACCGTTCACGATGAGGCGCATGGATGTCATCGAGAGGAACACACGCTGGCGTCGGAGGCATGATGAGGCAGCGGCGACGCTCAGCCGTCGGTGGATAAGCAGATGGACGCGTCCGGCGAGGCGGGGTCAACGGCCGGACGCCCTGTCGGCGTTCGCCAGCCGAAGACGGGTTGACAGAGGAGACGCTGGCGTTGCCTGGCCAACGCCAGGCGATGAGAAACGTGGGTCCGGCCAACGCCAGACGCTCGGAAGAAGGTTGTCTCGCGTCCAGGTGGGAGCCCGCAGCGGCCGTTGCACGGGATCTCCGCCGACCGCCACTCCCGCGCCCTGGACACCTTCGCTCCGCCACGTCTCGACCACGTCTGTCTGGACCCTCCTGCCACCGTGGCCTTTCGCTTCCGAATTCCCCGTGGAGGATGATAATTGGCTGGGCGTGTCTTCTATTTCCTCACGTGCAGTATTGCCGCATCTTCTTCGTCAATGCTCCTCGATGGAACTCACACCCGCAGTTCTTGCCGTCGTCCTTCTCTTCTTCCATTCTTCACCTCATCACATTCGCGCACTTTTGTGAAACGCGCACTTCACTCATCACATGAGCCCCCCTTTCGAAAAGTTTTTTGTTTAAAAAAACTGCCGATTAGTGCGTGTTTCACCACACATTGCACATATCCAACACATTCCACTACAGTGTCTTACACTAGCACACTTACTGCAACTTCGAAGTTCGGACAAACATAAAAATAAACCCGTTGTGTACAGCACACTTCTTACACCTTTAGACAATCATCTGAAAAACTATAAATCACGTTTCACATGGCATGCAAGTTCATAACCTCAATTATGTACAAGAAAACCACTTCCGCTTTCCGCAGTCAAAAATCCAAAGTGAGCGACCGGTTATTTGTATTCAACGGTTAAGTTATGGCATCCCAAACAAGACGCGGAACTGTCCTGATCACCTACCCAGAGCCAAGAATGGGACACCCCCTGCAGGATTTCCGACTGTAGGCTCGACTGGACCTAAAGCTGGGAACCAATGTCAGACGCCCAATCACCCAATTGCTAGTGTCAACGCAGGAATGTCTGCATTCCAGTTGGTAGCGTTGCCTACAGGAGCGCCAGTACAAGAGCACTTGATTAACCGCTTCTTTTCCGAGGAGGCCTTGCTTCGACCTGTAAGCTTCTAATGGTCCAGACGCCTTAAATGAAGTGACTTCTGCGTCTGAGTACGCCATAGAGCACAAGTCGGCTTCCTTGCTTGTCCAATAACAATGAACTGGTGAAACATTACTCTTTACCGACTGACTTTCCATCACTTCAGCTGTTTGTTCTCTTCGGTTTTCAAAACATTGAACCCTTCCCTCTGCGTCTGCGTCATCTTGCCTGCTCTCGCCATCACTGACTAGTGACGAAACCTTTGGTTCTGTTCTCAGTTTTTGGACGAGTGCTTCTGTACTCTGCTTTAATTTATCCACACAAATTCTGTCTGCACTCAGTGGAAACATTAATCTTGCTTTATTTTCTGGACACTTGTTTACATGGTTTTCAACCACGCCCGTACCATCGACTACCGCAGCCTGTGCTGCACTTGACTCTGCGGCAACCAACTTATGGTTCACTATATGACTTTCGCACAATGCGATGCCGCATGTTTCTGTTGCAGTCGGTATAACTGAAGACTCGGCGTCTTCGCTAGCCTCACATTCTGCAAAAACGGACTCCGTGGGAACGGCTATTGCCATTACACTAGAGCTGCCTTGCAGCTTATGCGCTGCCCAAGTCCGTGTGCATTTCATTGCACCTTTCGAGATAGCCACATCAATTTCAAACAAGCTTGAACCTTCTTTTGAGGTTGAATTGTTACAAACCTTACTTTGCTCAAACCCGAGACCTTCGTCAGGCTCGCTCCTACTCTCTGCTTCTCCGTTACCGTCGTGCCGCTTCTTTTCTAACTCCGCAAGTTTAAGTCGCAACTGAGACGTTCTTTGTCTTAACTTTTCTAGTTCTCTTTCTTTCTCTCTCATTTCTTTTTCAAACTCCATTTCCTCTGCCCTCTCTTTCTGAATGCGCCTCTCGCGTTCATCGCACCACGCTCTCATTTCTTCTCCTTCTAGACCCATGAGCTTGGCTAACTCTTCTAGGTCTGACCTTTCCTCACGTGCTACGCGTGCTTCACGTCCCTCAATCGATGCTTCCACATCTGCGCCTTCTAACCCTATTCGCAAAACTAAGGTCGCTAATTCTGCCGTATTCATCTTTCCAGAATTGCTTTCACCCGCTAACAAAGTTTGCAAGCGGCCTCGTCCTGTCGCTGCGGACGCCATTTGTCACGAGGCTATTTAATCATTGAGCTCTCGTGTAGGTTCGTGTACTAAAACGATGACGTAAGTGTCATCAAGAACAAACGAGACCGTTTGTAGAGACACACACAAAACTAAATATATTTACAACATGAAAAGATAAATACAACAAACAAACCCTTAGCACACACAACCTAAACTACAGAAACCAATCGTGGCTAGTTAACGAAATGGGGATAACGCGCAAGAGTTATTTCGAAAGCGTCACCGTTCACGATGAGGCGCATGGATGTCATCGAGAGGAACACACGCTGGCGTCGGAGGCATGATGAGGCAGCGGCGACGCTCAGCCGTCGGTGGATAAGCAGATGGACGCGTCCGGCGAGGCGGGGTCAACGGCCGGACGCCCTGTCGGCGTTCGCCAGCCGAAGACGGGTTGACAGAGGAGACGCTGGCGTTGCCTGGCCAACGCCAGGCGATGAGAAACGTGGGTCCGGCCAACGCCAGACGCTCGGAAGAAGGTTGTCTCGCGTCCAGGTGGGAGCCCGCAGCGGCCGTTGCACGGGATCTCCGCCGACCGCCACTCCCGCGCCCTGGACACCTTCGCTCCGCCACGTCTCGACCACGTCTGTCTGGACCCTCCTGCCACCGTGGCCTTTCGCTTCCGAATTCCCCGTGGAGGATGATAAATGGCTGGGCGTGTCTTCTATTTCCTCACGTGCAGTATTGCCGCATCTTCTTCGTCAATGCTCCTCGATGGAACTCACACCCGCAGTTCTTGCCGTCGTCCTTCTCTTCTTCCATTCTTCACCTCATCACATTCGCGCACTTTTGTGAAACGCGCACTTCACTCATCACACCCCCCAAACTCTCTCTTTTTCTTCACAATAAATGTTTTCATCTCTCTCTCTCTCTCTACGCGTCCTTTGCGAGCGTCCTTCTTTGTGTAGCGGCGGCACGTTGCAAGTATCGAGCTCCTTGTCGTTCTTCCCCTGACCGACAAATTTCTTCCTATCGCATTCATTGCTTCGCCTTAGTGGCGAAACTTTGACTTTTTTTCATAACGACCAATATCTTCGAAACATGCTTTGAGCTCACAAATGCACTACGCTCGCCGCGAGCATATGAAAATTGGCTGAAACGCTTTGCGGAAACTTCAATGCCGACAACTGCAACCCGCAGTTGCTTTGAGCACGGCGTCTTAACCACCAGCTGCTCATATATTCTGCAATGCTCGGAAGAAGTTGTTATATAGAGAATGAGCGAATGTAAGCCTTTGGGTTCGTTGTATTGTTGATGAGAAGTGATGATGATGTCAATTAACCGAAAAATTCGGGAGATCCCATGTACCTGGGGATTAGATGTTACGCGAAGCATGCGGAGGGAAGGTGATTGTTTTAATTTTTTATTAAGCGAAACGTTACGCAATGACGCTAAACATATGCACAAATGTTGTACGCACAGACTTATGTTGAACAGTTGCATATGTTTTATATAACCAGTTGTTTACAGTTGTGTAACCGTGCCAACAGCTACGTGGATATTAGCAATACCAGATGCCGTAAGCTGATATGTAGCGCTTGCGCTCGCGAGGATGGTAGCCCTGGCCACTGCTACATAAGTGTTCTTCTTTGGATGGCGCTTACCTGCAATTGACGTTAATTCGACGTGACGGCTGTATCCAAGGAGTAGGGTAAGGTGGGGAAAAATGAGAGAACATTTTGAAAATAGTTAATATTTATTTTTATTTCACTCTTTACCCTTAAACGACAATGCAGAAACTTTCTTTTGGGTACAAGGTATGTGCTACATAAATATGACCATGCTGCCACTGTTAAAAAGTTTATTTTAATAAGAAATAAAAAATGCACCAGATGTCTCATTTTGCCCCAACCTGCGGGGAAAAACGAGACAGCTTGAAAAAAAATTTAAGCCTTCAGATTTTGCAGTAGAAGAACTTGAAATTAAACTCCGTGGGCCCTCATGCAGCCTTCATGACCCCAGTCCTTGCACTCCACGCATTGAATCCAGACATAATCCGGTGCTGTTGTGCTCCAAAACTCCTTGCAGATCAAACACCACCAGTCTTTCTTTGTGCTATTGTTGTATTTTGTAGAAAGCTGGCACTTCATTGGATTATTCAACGATTGGACGCTAGATATAATCTGACGCATCTTCTTCGCCTCCTTTTGCCGTCTTGGTGTAGAACTGCACGGGCGTTTCGTGGCTTTCAGCTTCGTCAGCCGGGCTTCGTGAGGCGATGAATTTAAAACTGTGCTAGAGTCGAATTTTCTCGCACAAATTAGGTATTGAAGGAAAACTTGATGGCGAGACGTGTTTGTGAACGGCTTGACTTGGAGATTCTTCCGAATTTGCGTTCGCCTCTTGAGTGCATCCTTGGGAACGCGGAAAAATCTGGATGCAGCACGAATGGAGTGGGTGTCCTGAACAGCAGTCAGTGCTTTTTCACGTCGTTTTCCTCCCAGGAAGCTTTATATGATATTCTCTTGTGCGTCCGAACCTTCCTAAACAATAAAATATAAAATATAATGAGTGTAAGTAAATGGTTCACTTAATGAGACACTCTCTAAGGCAATTCAATGCCTTTTTGTCGCGTTTTGCCCCCCTCACATGCCCAAATTCAAAAAAAATTTCCGCTTTTGCCCCGCGCACCAAGTGAACTGAAATTTTGGTGGTATGTAGCTAGTAGTATATAGTAACAATATAAATACTTACGTTGTACTGACGCCAGAGTAGCTTCATGCACGGATCCGAAAATTTGGCCGAGAAGAATTTCGCCCCTTTTTGACCGGTCACGAACACACTGACAACAGCCGCGTAATTTTTCCCACGCGAACGCTGTGAGCAATCATCAACTTTTGCACATAAAAAGTTGGACAACTACCAGCACCTCTCGCTAAAATATAGAAACAAAGAAAAGTGCTTTCTGTATTAGCTATAGAGGTCGGCAAAACCAAAATGTCGCGTTTTGCCCCGTGTCTCATTTTCCCCGCCTTACCCTACATATGTAATGTTTATAAAATTGGACAACCAGCAATGCAACTAGAATTGGCGCCTCACGAACGTTGGGGTTTACTTGGAAAGCAGTTCCGAGACCTGGTGTGGCTCTGTGCTAGAATATTTGATTGCCACGCAGAATGCTTGGTTTCGATTCCTGCTGCGACTCTGACATTTATTCTGTGCATTCTTCCAGTGAACGCTGCCGATGTCAGGATTTATTGCGATAGCAATTATACGGCCAGTCTCGGCGGGTTTTTGCAGTCACCGTTGCCGTTGCCGTCACGTCGCGTATAATGTCCAAATTGATAGGATTCCCGAGCGCATCGTAGGTTCTACGTGCGGGTAATAGCGCGGGAGCGGGGGGCGACGAACGCGGCTGAATCGGAGATCAAATGATCTGGCCCATCTCCATGGCTCCGAGATCTTTACTCATTGGTATGATTATTGCGGTAGAGAATAAGCCCGTTTCAGAATATGTGCGTGATAAGACATTTCGCGTTAACTTTAAAGAATTGTTCACATTTATTTTGCTCCCAGTTTACTTTATAGTACCTGCACGGTGGTCAATATGATCGCATGAAGCCCGAGCACCAACACCTTTTAGGGATTCTTAACCTTGCGTCCATATCCATAAAGTTGAAACCCTGTAATATGAAAACGAAAAATTTCAAATGAATTTCATCTAAAAGAGGCAACTGATGTTCACACAAAGACTGCGCAAAAGGGCGAACATGCTCAAAGAGCCTAACTTAGAAGGTAATTATATGGCATTTCGCCAATACACTAGGTTGTCATGCACTTATCTCGTCCTGTGTTCAGGCCTACATCACGTGTAACACATAATAGCAAAAGGGCTATGAAAGTTCAGCATATCAATCTTTTTTGAATTTCAGCACAGACACACACGGAAAAGACAATTTCGGATACGACGCGCAAAGGATATTCGACAACAGAAATGTGCTCTCTTGAACAACCTACAACGCAATTACAAGTCATGCTTGCACGTCTTTTATGCGTGAATGTTGTCCCGATTTGTTGCATCGTAGCCTCTTTCGAACTTTGTCGGCGATGATTACACGTCTGCATGAATGATGCAATACCATAATACTGACTTTCAGCTCTTGGTTAAGGTTGGCATGCGAAGGGTGCGGTTTCGGGCGTGCGACATGGACGCCTCAACTTTTGGCGGCGCCTAGTGGTGCGATATCGTAGCTCACATTGGTATATTCTCCGTAGGCGCCGGAGTAATGCAAGATCAGTTTATTCAGAGAGACAAACCGGCCAAGATGGACACTGTAGGAGGACCCGAACACCTGTATTAAAATAACTGTTTCGTTAGTTCCGGCAGATATATTATGGTATATCACCGAATAATAATAATCGCGTCCTTTTTATGACGTCTTTTAGGCTGCAGTAATAATTCTGCATCGTCGACAGTTCTACATGCATTGGAAGGAGTATATTTGAAAACTAGGTAGGTTCTGGAGCCAGAAAATAAAAAGGAGAATTTCCAGTACGATTTTGTCCTGGTGCGTTAAACTCGTAAAAAAAAAAAGGTGACGAACATCGGCACAGCTTGACAGTAGTGATGCTCACTGTAAATACATCTAAAGATTATTGACTCGACATGTGACTAGAGCTTTCAGTAAGAACACTTAGCCAATTATCCCCAAATTAACCTTTGCTGCCGCTTATTACTTCGCAGACTTTATTCTTGTTGCTCACCCGCTTTCTCTTTTCAAAATGACTGCTCTGATGAGCGAGCCAGAGGAGCGAACATGCGAAATTGCCAAATTCCCAAGCATTCTAAAGCACGCGAAGTAATCTCCACCGGTTCTCTTCTAAAAAAAAAAGAGGTCTATTCTCTTTCTATTTTTTTCTCATGTTTTTATAAGTTTCAATGTCATGAGTTTATTTTTTCGTAATATTTCTACGCCACTACACATGTGCCTTTAAGGCCAGCCTGTCGCGTCATGTTCTTTCTCGGTGTCTCGTGTTTTCCGCTGGCTTTCATCCAATTCGACATGTACCAACCAGCCAAGTCCATCGCCATGATGCCTCTTAGGAATTGTCATTGTTTTTATTCCTTGAAGCACCTCTATATATTCAATGCTGACTCTTTCAGCTGCGAGCACAAGAACAGTGCAGTACAATAAAGTATATACAGTATATGAAGGATTTGCAAAGCAATCAAATATTGCAACAAATGTAGGAAAAGAGAGGTTCCAGTAATACATTACCAACAAAGAGTTGTTACCGAAGTACACTGTGATGGGAGAAGTGCGCGAGTGTCGTGTATGGTGTCGTGACAAGGCCGACGTGGACATAGCAGACGAAATCGTAAGGCAGAAGCGCGGTGGCAAAACTTGCACGAAGACGAAGACGACGATGGGCTGGGACACGAGGCCATGAAGGAGAGAGGCGTGCGCGTGAAGTGCCAGGCAGTTGGCACGGTGGTGTTCCAGCGAGCGGAAGCTGGGAGGAAGACGGCTCGCCAGCGTCACGGTCGTGGTTCGTCCCGAGTGCCTGGCAAAGGTCAAGGGTCGGAGCGGTCTGCTTCGCTTGGCCTTAAGCTCCGACGGCGAGTGCATGGAGCCAACGGGAGGCCACCGCAGCCACCAGTAACACCACCGGACATGGGCCCGGGTGTTCGGCTGTGGTCCTTGGTGCGCGCGCTCCAGCAGAAGCCGGAGCGACTTCGTCGGCCCAGGTCGTCATTCACTTGCCTGCTCCATCGTCGCCTACATTGGATCGTCGTCCGGCTGCTCTCCGAATTCCTGCGACGACGGCTTTCCTGCGCTAAAGTCTGGTCTCCGTAGACGTTCCCCGCATCAATTCTAGCACTCACCGGTGAGACTGTTTTACGTATGCTAGGACTGAAGTTGTGTGTGTTTTCTTTGAGTTTTTTTTTTCCCATAGGCTGTAAAGTGTCTTGTTATCATCAGTGCCCGTCATTGTGTGTCGTATGTTCGTATGCTTCTCTATAAAGTGGAAAAAATCCAGAAAACAGCCTCGCCATTCTCTTGAGAACGTTGCCGACCCCGACGCAACGTACTCGTTCTATCAGTTCACTTATAAGAACCTCATTACATACACAGAATGAACTTGCATAGATTTGTTACATCACCCAACCGTAAGTGCCTAAAACTGAAGGCCACTTGGTCAACAAAACACGTCTTTACGCATTGCTAAAACAATCTAACCTCATCCGGAACCCAGCCCGGAAACCTGCTGGAACTGAATAAAGTTATTCACTCACTCACTCACTCACTCACTCACTCACTCACTCACTCACTCCCTCATCACTCACTCACTCCACTCACTCACTCACTCACTCACCTCACCTCACTCACTCACTCACCTCACTCACTCACTCACTCACTCACTCACTCACTCACTCATCCGGAACTGTTGGATGCGGCCAGTAAAGTTGTACGCATGCATGCCGGTCGCTCCTTACAATCGTCTGCTTCCAGCGACCGACGTGCATTTTCCCGAGCGGTACTCTCACGGCATCGTAAACTTTTGTTTTGATTAGTCTACCTGAGCTTGTCTGATTGCCCAAATGAACGATTGATGGAAACGGGTGTTTTTGTCGACAGTCCGCGTGCCCGGGGATGCGGGGAAGTCCAGCTTACAAAGCAGCTCGTGCACATTTTAGCAGAGCACAAAGCTTAGGCTTATGGTTGGAGCTCAACAAGGGACACTAGAGTGGTCAGGGATGTCGACAAGCTGTACAACAATTATTTACTGTGTTTCGTAATTATGCAGCTCGCAAGTACCACTTGAAACATGTAAAGGCTACGCCGATTCACGACACACAAATGGCTATCTCATGCCCTAAGAACCGTGGAGTGCCTTAGAAGATTGACGTAGATACTGAGGATTCGTTACAGTCATCTGAACGGGCTCAGCTGCTATCGCTTTGATCAGTCATGGCGCAGATTCGTAACTGATAATGATCTCTGCGCACCATTTTATCAGTGTCCCTGCAGTGGCCGTGGGATCTGTGCCACAACGCAGAGCAGTTATTGCAGAGCAGAGCAGTAATCGGATTGAAGCATCCCTGGTGCTGTGGTCTTAACGGTGGTCGCCTGCTAAATCGAAGGTCATGGGATCAATTCCCAATTGCGGCAGCCGGATGGTGCTTAGATATCGAGCACGATATCAAACATGTTAAATCAATCACGTTAATAATCAAGCACGTTAATCAAGCACATTAAAGATAATAAAGCACGTTAAAGATAATCAAGCACGTTAAAGAGTGCTTGATTATAGGTGCGCGTAAAAGAACCCCAGACGACCTAAATTTCCGGACCTTTCTGCTATAGTGTCCCACATAATCATGTCACGATCTCGGGAGATCAAACCCTAATAATTGCGCTGATTTATGCACTTTTTGGCTGTGCTAAGCAGCCGTTGCTAATAAGTTCTTTATATTGAATACACCTCTGACCTACTTCCAGTGACGTCCCGTGTTCGCACGGGTCGTTACCAGAGCCCCTATTGTTTCCAATATACCGTAAAAAATTATAATTACACGAGTAATATGTCATGTTTTTCGTGATGGCTCTGTCACTTATCGCACTAGCACTAATCTGTCTGAGCTAAAGGCAGTTCAAGACGAATTTACCTCTATTCAAGAAAGGTTTCACAAATGGCTCATGACACTTTTCTGCACAAAACCTAAATCAGCATCGTTCTCATGTCGGCAAAACCGCTTAGCCGTTCGTCACCAAATCGAGGACGCCCGTTCAGATATATTTAAGTCAAATAGGTGCCCAGCTGTACCTTTGAGGCACAATCTAACGTAAGCTGCGCACAAGACTAACATAGTAGCTGCTGCTAACGAAACACTTGGGTTTATAAAATGACACTTACTTGATGTGCCAAAACACTGAGCTGCTGACCTACATATCCATTGTTTGACCAAAGCTTTACTATGCCGTTTGGATTTGAAGCCCACATGAGGAATACCCTAAAATTTACTTGAGACGCTAGAGAAATCCCGGCTTAATTTATTCATTCAGCATATTCGTGCCACCTCAGCGCATCATCATTGAAAGAAGAATTGTCCGTTATGCATCTTGCATTGTCTTGCCACATTGCCACCATAGTTCTGTTTCAAAAGTTTTGTTAAAGCTCTCCTGACCGCGCAAATTAATACCTTTCCAGCCCGTGTATCTCAACGCGACGGCCATACCTTACAAATCACCCAGCCACGCGGACACACTACGACATTCTCCACATCCATCGTCTGAGTTCACCCACCTTTCTAACAGTAGTGCCACTATTACCTGCCCAACAGTATTTGGTATTTCCGGTCGGGCACCTAGCACCTTTGGCAACCAAGCATATTAATGTACATGATCCCCTCATGTAAACCATTCCCTCATGTTGAGAGTGCTTAAGAAAAAAACATTATTATTAAATAGAAAGTCACGAAGGGAGATGTGGAACCATTGAGGCGGATTGGTCACATTCTCGGTTACCATGACGACTGATATGTGTGACAAGGAAATTGTATTTACGCTTTAGACACAGCAAACTTACTAAAGAAGGGCGAGACACGAAGCTTTACCTGCCAGGGGATCAAAAATTTGGCATATTCCAAGTATCATGAGAATCGATGTTATGCGAAGCATGCGTAGGAAAGGTGACTGGGTTGTAATTTTTAGGTGCGAAGCAGCTATTTGACTCACGTGTGTAACGCCGTACGTTACGTGCGTCCGTAGGAATGCGCCGCAACGCGTTCCCCTTGCCGTAGGTGTTGGAGCGTTGCCAAGTGGGTCACGCCACAGCTGCGCGTGACGTCACGCTCCCCTCGCACGCTTCCCTTGTATTGTTGATGAGAAGTGCTGATGATGTCAATTAACCGAAAAATTCGGGAGATCCCATGTACCTTGGGATTAGATGTTACGCGAAGCATGCGGAGGGAAGGTGATTGTTGTAACTTTTATTAAGCGAAATGTTACGAAATGACGTTAAAGATATGTACAAATGTTGTACGCACAGGCATATGTTGAACAGTCACATATCTTTTATATAACCAATTCTTTACAGTTACGTAACGGTGCCAACAGAAATATGTGTATTAGCAACACCAGAAGCGATAAGCTGATATGTAGCACTTGTGCTTGCGAGGATGGTAGCCCTGGATAGTGCTTCGTGGACCAACTACAGTGGACGGTGTGAAAGTATATAACTCACGTGAACACGACATGACGCCTGCCTCATAGGAGTATATATGTAATAGTTATAAATTTAGATAGCCAGTACTGCAACCTCAACTGATGCTTCACTAACATTACGCCTGCATAGGGTCTTTTTCCAAAGCAGTTCCGATACCTGGCGTGGCTCTGTGGTAGAATAGTTGATTTCCACCCAGATTGCTTGGGTTTGATTCCTGCTGGGACCCTGATATTTATTATTTGCATTCGTCGGGTCAATGCTGCCGACGTTAGTTTTTCTTAACGCTCTCGCATTTGAATTACTACTGTCTGTCCTCGCCGTTCCTGTGTAGATAGAAATTGTCAAACAGCTGTGGCGCATACCCGCATACCGCGGCCCGTGGTACACGGGTATGTGCCACACTTGTCGGCAGGAAAGGGTTTAACGACGCACGCGACAGGATTTTCACGTCATTCATGTCATGACCAGCCAGACATATCCGTCAATACTTCTTACCCTCCCATACAAACTTTGGTCAAACCCAAGTTAGGGAGGTGATCGCGAGAGCACCCAGATGTAGGCGGCTAATTAGATAGATAGATAGATAGATAGATAAATAGATAGATAGATAGATAGATAGATAGATAGATAGATAGATAGATAGATAGATAGAGAGATAGATAGATAGATAGATAGATAGATAGATAGATAGATAGATAGATAGATAGATAGATAGATAGATAGATAGAAACGCAAAAGTGCTTACAGTACCCGAAGAATTGCTTCGCATGTAATATCGTGGACACATTCACGCAGATGCAAGCATGTGCACATGCTCAGACAGACAAAGCAGTAGGGACGAGAAAATTCTGCACAACAAGAAACAAAAGATTTTTACAGAGCTTTGTAGGGCCCTGTAACTGCTATCAGCGATTCATCGAGAACATCGTTCGTACGTGCCCTTCCTCTATTTATGTAGATCAAAAAGATATCACTTTCTCTTGGGTGGTGCCATGGGAAATGGTCATTCAGGAGCAGGAGACGAAAGAACCTCACTGAAAATTTTAAAGCCCTTCTAACTATTTGTGATCAGGGAAGACCAGCCGTACACGCTGTGCACTAAGAGGTTGAAATGGCTCCAGCCAAGTTTAGAGAGAGCCCGACGTTTCGCCGAGCTACCAAAGAATGGATACGCGGAAGCATTCATCCCCCAGGTGATCCAAGAATAGAATCCAAGAAGCCAGTTCAGCGCATCGTCATCCCATTTGTGCCGGGCATCAGTGAAGAGCTCTCCAGGATTCTCGGAAAAGAGGGGGGTCACGGTGATTCACAAGCCGGCGTCGACGCTCACCCGCTTGCTACGGCGGCCGAAGGATCGACCCTCTAGGGAACAACACCAAGGCGTAGTGTACAAGGTGCCGCGTTCGGAATGTCCAGCCAGCTACATAGGCGAGAGCAAGTGCTTCCCAGAAAGAATGCGCCAACACAAGAACGACGTCAGGAAGATGGATGCACAACGCAGCGCTCTTGCAGAGCACTGTGAGAAGCACGACCATAAGATCGACTTCGATGGCGCTTCTGTTCTAGAAACAGAAAGAAATCTGGGAAGGAGGCTGTTGTTGGAGTCCTGGCACATACAGAACACACCTGGAAATGTCAACCGGTCCCTAGGAACAATGCCCTCAGTGTACGTTCACGGCCTCCGAAACGGGAGGGAAAGGGAAACCCGGAGCCGTGGTGGAAAAAGACGAGGAGATACTTCCACGATTAACCTAGTCACCCCCTAGAGGAAGGGACCGAATCGGTCCCGAAACGTCAGGCTCTCTCTAAACATTGGCTGGAGCCAATTTCAACCTCTTAATCATTCAAACCAGCCAGACAGACTTCTGTCGAATTGTTTACATTCAATTCACGCTGTGCACTGATAGCGCCGAGAGCAGTCGTCGGCACTCGAGTAAACGATCATCGCTGGAACGCGTCGTCTTCTATACATCAGTCATCGAACGTTCCTGCGTTATCACAAGTGATGTCCCAAACTCTGGAATAAACTGGACTATTCGCGTCATGCGCGCAATTTTGACGGGATAACGCCAAACAATACCGAAGCATCTCAAGCCAATGCCACCTAGAAAAATAATTCAGGCCTGCTCACTACGCCGGGCATGGCCTCTGACGTCACTCAGTTTTGCCCCTTGTCTGCTGCCGAGTAGACGTGCGGATGCATGCTCCTCTCATTCGAGAGAGCAGGATTGCTAAGCCTGACGAAGCCTGTCGCGTTGTGCTGGTGTTTCTTTTGGCGACTGCATGAAGATGACCGTGTTTTTCTGCGTCTGTGAAGTGCTGCGGGGTGATATGATGTGTTTCGTTCACTGAATGTTCGCCTACTGTACACCTGCAAGCTTCCCCAATGGGGCAGTGCTGCAGGCCCAACTGTCACCGGTTTGTACCGGAGGTCCAAGTGTTTTCATTTTCCGAGGACGACCAGAAAGCGAAATGAGAGCGTGCCGTTCGGCGGGATGACATCGATATGCGTTCTCTGCGTGATTCGAAGGTACGCATTTGATTTGTTTCAAAAGCACGAGCTCTAACATGTTCCGGTTCTTTATGTAAAATGATGCTTCTGACTTGTTAGCTCAAGCCTTCACATTAGACACTTTTAGCTTAGTGTCGCTGACGCTCAGCCCAGCAACAACGTAGCCTCCCGAGATAGTGCTGGGAACTGCATATATTTCGCGTTTTTGACGAGCACGTTTGCGGGGACGCGGTCTGCTTGGCAGAAAAATGACGTTCCACTCAACCGATTTCACAAGCCGAGCGAGAGATGCATTTTACGTTCTTCTGCTCGCATCCCGAACGCATTAAAATGAAGGAATAAACGCGCGTGGCAATATATTATCAGAACAGGTGTTTTTGCTTCAGGGTCAGTAAACATTTCGCTAGTTGCGCATAGCGCCGCGGCCTTGTTGTAACACCTCCGATTACTTTGTTGGGTAAAGGGAAGGAGGGATGGTGCATGGCGTCGGGTATCTGTTATGTAGTATACGTAGTATTTCTTACCGCTGCTCCTACCATTTCTCTTGCGGTATTATAATTAGGCGCCAGTATCGCCAGTGCCCTTGCGTAATTTATTTTCTTGAATTATGTACTTCTGCAATTCAGCCGCATTTGGATGCCTGTAGACACGAAGATCTCCCTGTTTTGTACCTTAGTCAATAAGGGGCATGTGGAGCAGAAAGGTTGTGATAAATCTCCTGCTTAAATGGTTGTAAGGTGTGTGAGCTTCATTTCAAGCCGGAATACTTAAGGACGACTACCAAGTACACCGATCCAAGAACCGGCACTACAGTACAAAAGCGCGAACTCAGCAGAGAAAACTGCAGAAGTATAGCAAATGATTACGAACAGTTTCTGTGCATGTTCTGGACAGTGTCTCATGTGTGTGTGTAAATAAATAATAAAGATTGAATAAAATATACTTTATTTCGTCACATTGTTGGGCCATCAATCATTGCTCTTATAAATCGGTCAGACGTTCGATAGCATACGATCTTTCATTGTTAAGTGTAATAATACATGGCTTACAGATAAATCACCAAAAAAATTATTAAAGCTTAATACGTTCCATAAACCAGCGCCAATCCCGACGCAAAAGGCAAAATTAAACTTTTGCGCATGTAAAACTCGCTGCGAACGTTTTATCTTTTCACGGAAGACGTCGGTGGCAATGGCTTCACAGCCTCCCGTGCGCGCTCGCTTGGTCAAGACGCGTGACGTCACAGAGGCAGTGACCAGGCCTGATATTTTTCTAGGTGGCATTGTCTCAAACACTGCGGTGCGGTCAGCATCAGGCGTTGCTACCCGCATTTGTGGGCGGAACCCCATTACGTCACAACAAAGCAATATAAACGCCCGTGACACACACTGCCTACCCTATATCGGTTGCTTTGGATACCTACGATCGCCTTTCCGCTACGATCGCCTTTCCGATCGACATTCGCTCACTTTGGCAGTTTTGCGCTATGGACAAACGCGCTACGCCAACCTTAAACAGCCCCACCGTAAAATACATTTCGCGCAGTAATATGTAAAACTGTACAGATAAAGCATGGAAAGCGGGTAGTATGATGTAGTGAGTATCGAGTCTTACAGCCCCAGCTTTGAGAACGTGATTGGGGAAGGGCTGATTTAATTTAGGAGATAAGCAATACTGAATAGTTGGGCGTTGGTTGATGGCAATTTCGTGATGTTTCTGAATGTGCGCCTATTATATTGTATATAAATCGGATAAGCTGGGAAAATTTGTAAGCAAAATCGAAGTAGCAGCCGAGCCAAAGAATCTTAAGCATTAGTATTAAACCCTTAACATTTATGTAGCACGTCCTTTCTATGTTGCTTTTTGGCGCCGTAGCGGCTGCTCCACATTGAATAAAATACCAATGACCAGTGCCTTCAATGCCGTGCGCGTGCTACTACACATACCATTCCAACAAGTGTGTATGTGTCAGGCATCTGTATTTTAATTTTTACTCCATCAGAGCACAGCTACAGCGAACCTAAAGGCGAGCAGCTTTATGTATTTAAAATAGAACATTTACATGTCCCGCAGTCTTTTCATCATTTTCAGAAACAATAGCTACCGAAGGAATATTTGAGGAACAGCATTGTACGCTTGAAATGTAAAAATATAAATGTAGAAGTTTTCTGCGTAACAGCGGCTTCCATTTTTTAAAGTTTCCATATGCACCAATTGGTGGCTGGAGTTTCTTTCTTTTATTCTCCCTAATATCAGCGACTAAATGCCGAGCTGATGCGCCGTTATTGCTCTAAACACTTCGCCTTCCTATGTAAGCATTTTTTCTTGATATATACGATCTTGAAAAAATATAACACTGCTTTGATGTTCTGTGGCGCCTATTGTAGCGCCAGGCGCCTACAACCTTAACTTACTCGAAGTCACCATTTCTGTTGTTTGTTTAAGAAAGGCACATGGAGCCAGTGTTTTCTTTTTAATCGACAATGAGATCACGACATACCTGCCTAATTTTCCCTACTTTTCCGCATAATACTGTGTGTTCATCGTTAACGTACTGTTTTTGTTTTAGCAGAACAGACTATTGGGCTGGTTGTCTATCCATGATCACTGAAAGAACGAGCTATAAAAATGACGAGCACACAAAGAAAAGACCAGACACGGGACAGCGCCTGTCCCGTGTCTGGTCTTCTCTTTGTGGGCTCGTCATTTTTAGCGCTCGTTCTTTCAGTGTTTTGGTTTGGATGGTGTTGCCATGTACGCACACAGTGCCGTACCAACTCTTTCGCGAGTGAGGGGGGGGCAATCCTATATGACTTCTCGGCCGTGACACACACACACACAAACACACACACACACACACACACACACACACACACACACACACACACACATATATATATATATATATATATATATATATATATATATATATATATATATATATATATATATATATGAAATCAAGAGTTTGGACGAAAGCCCGTCTGGTCGGGAATAATCATGGTCATAATTTAAAAGCAAGACGCCGACCAAAAACACTGTCAAAATAACATTGACAGTCGCAACATGATAATTGAAGGACAGTCAGTTTTAGACAGCATGCACTGGTACAACAACCCGTATATGCGTTTTGCGCATCACCACACAACTTCTCATTTTACTACAATTATGTCGATGATGGCCTCCCCAATAGTAGGCTACATATTTGTGTCATTCAATGAAATTTTGTTAATGACTAAAAGCTGCACATTTATAATTGCGTTTTTAAATAGGAAGCAACCCTTAGTGAACTAAAGGTACTTTGAGCGTGTCTATCTACTTATCTACCGATCTGGCCACCTACGTCTGGGTGCTCTCGTGGTTGCCTCCTTACCTTCGTATGGACTAAAAGCGGCATAGGAGGGCATTAGGATATGACAAACATGAGTGTCTGGCCGGCGACATAAATAACGTGAAACTCATGTCGTGTACGTCATGAAACTCTTACCTTCAGTCAAGTGTAGGAAAGAAGTGTGAACTTAAGGGCTCATTTGCTTTGTTAAACACTCAATCATTACTTCAGTCACGTGTGTAACATGCCCGTATACCCCCTTCATTCACGAATTATGATGCACTGTCAGAATCGTGTCAAATTCGCATGGCACAATTCCAAGGCACTCAGTATTACATTACAAGAAATAAAATGAAGGAATGTGTGGTTTTGTGTGAGTTTCAGTAATTGAAGTAAATGAGAGTGTAACGAATTATCTAATTATTCTGCGACCAGTCAGCTTCCCTACTTAGATAAAAAAATTCAACTATTAGGCCCGGAATGCATGCACAGTTTGTTTTTTGGTTGTATTAGTTTCGAGTGGAGAAAAAAACTACTTTTCACGTTGGTCCTGGAACGCGGTACGTCGAACGATCGTCGAACATGGTAGTGTCTCCGGCAAAATGATCCCCTACAGCAATACGCAGCATAATGAAATTAAATGAGTGCTAGTTGTACACTCAGGAAGCCTGCAGGAATGTGCACACCGAGTTTCAGGCCATTTGAAGAAACACGCAGCGTGTCACGCGCCTTCGAAGTTCGCGTACACAATTGTGTACGCAGTGACTGAAGGGGATTCCACGGGCTGCGGTATGCGGGTATGAGCCTTAAAGTTTGTAGGTACTCAGGAACGGTGACAACAGACATTGGTAATTTAAACGCGAGAGCCCTAAAAAAAACCCCGGCATCGGCAGTGTTGATCTGACCAATGCGAAGAATAGAATCAGGATCCCAGCAGGAATGGAACTCGAGCATTTCGCGTGGCAGTCATGTATTCTACCACAGAACCACACAAAGTATTGAAGGTACTATGCCAACTCAAGTGGACCAGCTTTCTATTCTGCCCGCAGTGCTTTTGTTTTTCGGCGCAGAAATATTCTATGTTAGTACTTACAGCTGAAGATGTACTGCTTGTGTTTATGCATTAACTCTGTAAATACCTATGCAAAAAGCCCTCTAACAATTCATGGGTAGGCATGAGACAATCTTTATTTTATATTTTTATTTTATTTTTTCGTGAGCCTTGAGCATTCTATACGCAGAGTATTACTGTTTGTGTTTATCACGATGCAGTGCTCAGTGTAACCGGCATGACATACTCCCTTCAGTGAAGTTATCTTCGGCTAGGTATTGTATTCCCGGTGTAAGAAGAGCTGTGTAGTAGGCTTATTTCACCTGGCCGTTGAGTGTTACCCTTTTCTTCGCATGTTATGTCCTGCTGCATAAACCGAGCATCGCCATTCATTCCGTTGCCACCAGCTAACTCTTAAGTAGTGGTCAATTAACAAATAATGTCTCGCTCTTTTCAGTCAAATTTACTACTTACTCTGCCAAATCTGCTTTCTTAATTTTGTTTATCAGCAGTGATGGTGTCTTGCATTCCATGTATATTAGAGCGACATCTAAGCAAATATATTAGTGGTCGTTGTGTGTTTCGCATCAGTACAACGGTTTATAGTAGATCATTGCATTAGTATTCCATATTAGGATATATTTTGCGATTCTTTATTGTTTTTCCCATGCATTGACATTTCTTGAAACTTCGTGACTCTGTCTCATCAAAAGCTCCTCTGCACTTAGGTCAGTATTGGACCTAAGGAAAATCATGTCCTTTATGTGTATACGTCAAAGGGCCTGCACATTTCAGCGTGTTCGATTTTTTTTTAATTTCTAATTTCTGAAATTTGCAATGAACTTTTGTGGTGTTTACTCATAGACGCATTGTGCATTCTTCCCTTCTATTCTTCGTAACTTGTATCGAGCCCCATTATATGTACAAATCTTTAGTTTGGGAAACGGAGCAATAAAACGAGGTCAGTATATGTTGTGGGTGGAATTCATCCTTTATGCTCTGGCACATGCTGGCTGCGTGTATTCAAACGGACAGCGCGCACGCGCACGCAAAAAAAAAAAGGCGCCGCGCACGCGGCAATGATAAAAAAAACAACAGGAACGGCGTGCGTGGCACGAAAGGAGAAAAAGCAGGCGCCAAAAAGCTAAAAAAAAAAACAAAAAACAAACAAACAAAAAAAAACAACTGCGCGCCGGGAGTGCGCCATGAGAGAGGGGAAAGAGAAAGAGCCAAACAAAAAACAATAGAGACAAAAAAACCTGCGCGCGCAGTGGGAGGGAGAGCGCGCGAGAAGCGCGCGGCTATTGTTACTGTTGCCCTGACGACGTAGACAACGTAATCGCTATGTAACCGCAACGTCACCGCCGAAATTACCGCGGCCTCCACTCGCCAGGGCCGTAACTCAACGGGTCTGTTGGCGCTCTCAGCGCAAGCGAAGCGGCGCGTTTGAATTTGTGATGTGCACGGGCTTTTGTTTCATTTGTAAGGTGTTGACTGCAGTAGCGCAGTAAGAAATTTCTTTCGGAGGAGGAGTGGGCTGGGTTCCACCATACTTTATATATAGCATGTTTAGGCGCTCGTTTGTGTGTGTGCGTGTATATTACACATGCAAAACTGAAAAATTTTGGGGTGGGGGGCTGGAACCCCCGAACCCTCCTCCCCACTCCTGGCTACGGCAGTGGGTCACTGCCAGGGGAGAGATTGGCTCTGCGCCGTTCGACCTGGCCATTAGGAGAAATACCTCACTGCTAGTCTTTTAGCGATCAGGCTATCTGCTCCTGCTCTGCCTTTCTTAGCCATGCTGAAAAGACACCCAAGAGTGTGATGATTCGACACTGGTCACCTTGACTCCCCGTGCAGAACACGGCAGAGACCATGTTCTGCACGGTCTCTGCCATGTATTTTTGTTTTTTCTCTCGTAGATAGAGGT
>JALIZH010021708.1:27500-64491 GCA_030522465.1 Rhipicephalus appendiculatus | reverse complement strand
CCCATGTCTGCGATCTATGCGTACCAGAATAAACGTTTTGAAAAGTGCAAATTTATTTTTATCATGCCCTTGTTTCAAACCTGTACGCAACCTGTACGCAAACCTGCACGCAAACGAATAAGCGTTTTCTTAAGTGCGCAAGGTAATTTTTATCATGGTTGTGTTAAGGTCCTGTATGTACTCTTATAAGCAATTATGCAAATGCAAGGTCATATTTATCATGCCTATGTTGGCGACCTGTACGTAACAATATAAACGTACTGTACCTGCAAGTGCAAGGTTATTTTTATCGTATTTCATGTTTCAAACATGCAAGCGATCATATACGCGTTTTTGTAAGTGCAAGGTAATTGTTTATCATGGCTATGTACGAGACGTGTACGCACCCCTATAAACGTATGACAAAAAAAAAAAGAAAAAAAAACGTATGACAGCTCCACTAGTGTGAAACCTGAAGAAGTGCGTCGCACGGGCACCCAGTGATTTGCGTTCGTGGAGTTCCCACTGTTCCGTTTACCAAAGCGTCAATGACACCGCTGTTTGAGGTAAGCATGTAAGGTTTCCCCGGCACGAGTAGAATCTTGCTAAACAGATTCACATACTCGGTGTGCGACATGTATACTTTTTGCTGCACTTTATGGACTTCCTGCTTGTTACGGCAGTTGCGATAGGCGTCGTCTACAGCGAGTTCCGTCAGGTTCTTTACCCCATATGATGTTGTAGCAACTCAGCACCGACGCAGAGGCAGCGCTGAGGAAGGCATTCGCTCGCTCGGGGAGACGGTGGCGCTCTCTCTCGCGCCATGCGACATGGATGGACGGCAAGTCAGTCCTATGTTTGCGAAACATTTTAGCGGTTTTAAGTTAACTTATGCGATTACTTCTTGGCTATTTCTGTTAAATGTATTACTTTGTTCGTTCATTTTAACCGGGGTTTGAGCACTGCTAGCCTTGTCATGGCCTGTATTGAGCGCGTGATTACTGTGAGCGTGATCAGGCCACATGAGATGTATGGATGGACGGCAAGCAGGGCCACTCAAATTCTCCGCACTTGCAAAGATATCGGCTCTCATGTGGTCCGACGATAGGATTTCCATTTTCTGAGCATAAGGTTGTACACTTACGTCCCTGTTCCTTCGCAAAATTTGTTGGTATTATTATCATTATTTTACCTTTGCATGTGTTTTTCTCTGCCTAAACATGTCGCCCCTGTGCAATGAATTTTAGTGAAAAATCAGTATCCCTGTCGCCCACTCTCTCCTGCCTCGTTATAGCTCTGTTTGCCGTATTTTGTCTCCATAGATGATCCTTTTTCCGAATAGACGCATTTTTAAAGATCAGGATCGATTTCAGTGCTTGAATCCCTTGTTTACGTCACTTTATGTCAATAATTATTACAATGCTCTTGGCTCATCTACTGTGCTTATGCAGGAACATTCCGCGAATCTCGGTTCGAATTCAGTTTTGGATGAAATTTGAATACGGCGAGTTGGTAAGTACTATACCAAAACATGGCACAGATAAGTGATAGAAGAAACAGAGCAGAGTATATTTACAAATGATTTTATTGGAAGAATAAATAAACATTGGTAGATTAAAGCCAGATAGATCGGCTACGAATGAAGATTACGCAAATTTTGCGCTGCTGTGTTGCAAATTGAGAATAAGGAGGCCTGTGTTTCGAGTATAGTATGCTTCACAGTTCCTTTTTTTTGCTTACAAAATGTGCTTACTTTGAGGTAGTATCACTGATCTTGAGCACAAGTGCCACACGCTCAGATTATGAAAACTTCACCAGCTGGCCTGAAAATTAGACGCATTCGTATAATATAACTTTATTTTTGTTCTGAATGGCAAGCATATACGCATTGCACAGTTTGAGAAACATGAAAGTGCAACGACTTCAAGGTTGCGTCACAGGTTTTTGTGCAGGTGATCATCCAGTTCTGTGATGGCGTTGTAGTGTGCATAATAGCAAAGCGTACGCCGCAGTCATAGCTCAAATACCGCTATCGTTGGTCCGTGTCACAGACAATCGAGGGTCGTGCACGCATTCTCCTCCGATGCAGATCTGGAATAATACGAAGCAACAGTCGTTGAGCGGCTTATAGTCGGGAAAGCGCGAGCTAGTCGTTTTCATTGCTACATTGCCAAAATGTACTGTTGAGCGTTACTTAGAGCGTAATACTTCTTCATTACATCTTGTTTATGAGGTAAAAGTGCCGGCCGCTCCTTTTCACAAATAATTAGAACTATGTAATCAATACGTGCGACGAAAGTTCGTCTGTTCAGTGATGAGGATGAACACGCGATCGCTGACCAAGTCAAGGTGAAAACACTGATGCGTTTCGGGACCTGTATACGGGTTCCTTAATCACACACCTATCAAGGAAACGCCATCGCTCAAGGTGTGGATGCGAGAAAAACCAGCGAAAACTCAGAACAAGGACGAAGAAGAAGGCACCGTCACCGGACTTACAACCACTTTATTGACGCATCCACGTATACTTACGGTATACGTGGATACGTCACGTATACCGTACCCCTCCAGTACCCCTCATCCCGCGCACGCGCACAATCTACAGCCTCGAGCACATCATCCGCCCGATAATCAGCCACAGGGCGCGTGCGCGGGATGAGGGGTTTAAGTGCACGCGGATGCTGATTATCGGGCGGATGATAGGCTTGTGGTTGTAGCTTGTGCGCGTGCGCGGGATAAGCGGTTTAAGTATACGTGGATGCGTCAATAAAGTGGTTGTAAGTCCGGTGACGGTGCCTTCTTCTTCGTCCTTGTGATTTTTCGCTGGTTTTTCTCGCATCTAAACATGAACCAACCGGCCCAAGTATTCACGCTTCTTTATCGAGGATCAAGGAACACGTACTGGCCCCGAAACGTCTCGGTCTTTTCACCTTGACTTGGTCAGTGACCGCATCTTCATCCTCATAATTAGAACTAGTGGAAATGCATTTTGACGATCGCCATTGCACCCCGATAAGGGCAGGATGCCCCTGATACTGAACCTTCTGTCTTGCGTGTTAAACGTGTCCGGTACTTCCAATTGAACAGGCATTACATTTCTTATGACTTTGATAATTCTGATAAGATATCGGTTTTAGATATCCCAACGTTACTTCAGACACCACATCCGAGACGCACACTATAGCTCACTCTGTATCTATCCTTCGCAGCGTTTTCTATGAGTTCTCAGTCCTACCGTCGCCCAGCGCGGGAAATATTAAGACTCGCGTTCTTCGACATTCTCTGCAGCCTTATAGAAGGCGCATGGCGAAACGCATGTTGGACATGAAATTTTCGCAAAAAGTCATATTTTTTTTTTCATGTGCACAACTGTCCATGTCGGCGTTATATGCCGTCTTCCAGAGGGCTTCAATTCCACCACAAAATTCAACGAAGCCTCCACAGAAATTGTTCTCCATTTACATTTGTTTTACAGCGCAGGTACAACGCATTCATATCGTTCATACATATTCACTTATGCAAGCATGGACAGTTGCGTCAAAATTCCTTCAGTTTAGCCAAGTCATAGAAAACAGCAATCCAGACAGGCGGTTCTGCTACACTTCACGCGTGCGCCTCCACTTTGCGGCACCAGTTCCAGCGAAACGCTCAGTCGCGTCTACCGGCAGCAAGACCTTTTCGTCGTCGCTATTGGCGTCAGAGCACTCCGACCACGAGCGCGTGCCTGGGCGCGAGAAAGTGGAGGTGGAAAACCATTTCGTTTGTGATCCGGTGGCATCGGGCGCTGAATTCTTTTGATACCACACATCCTACACGTGCTCACAGTCATCATATTACCCCTACAGATCTCAAACGTCCAACCCCTTTGCAGATCTCTTTTGGACGTTTTCGCTAATGGATATAATGTCAGGAAACGGAGCCAAGCTTCGTTTCTTGATCTCAATACACAAATTAATTAGCTTTAAAATAATCTGTTTTCTCTCAAAAGTTGTCACGACATTCCTTTACAAGCACGCAAAGCACATGCTGTTGTCCAGTTTTGTGGGCAGTGGCAGAGTGGTTTCGGTGTCTACACCCCTTTAATGTCAGCGTGTGTCACTGATAAACACGTCTTCCACAAACTGGGGAGGCACACAAACATAATCATATCAAGTACACCGTACCTAATTTTGTAGTCGCAAATATCTAATGACAATATATCTTATGGGTAAGTCTTTCTTGAAGGATTCGCTGAGGCGCATAAGAAAAGAATATCGCATCTCAACGTTGAAAAAAAAAAAAGCATGCTCAGTTGTTTCTGGCTTACTGCGCAACAGTCTGTTGTACGTGGAAAGCCAAGTCACGTTTTTACTCGCATGCTATTAAGTTCAAGTTTAAAAAAGAATGATTTCATACTCGGATTTACAGGCACGCGCTTAACTTTTTGTAAAACGCCACGTCCCAGACCTCCACAGTTTATTGATCTGTAAATGGGAACTGGCAGCATAGCATCAAATTTTTATAACGTTGCTTCCTTGTTACATAAACCAGGTAATCGAAGAATGCAATTTGACTGTTTTAAATGACGGCTCGCCAACTTTTCTGCGGGAGTATAATTACTCGAGTTGCATAGATGTTACCCTGTGTTTTCAAGATCTAGTGGAATGGTGTGGGATGGACAACGGAATGTGGAAACGCGTGGAAGTGATCATTTTCTGATCCTTGTAAATCACCCCAGTTTGCGAAATGATGACATCAGGCGCTACAGTAAACTGACGAACTGAAAATCATTTCGGTGTCGCCTAACGAACCAAATTAGTGAACGCACAACTGTTGAAAACTTTACTGAAGTTTTGCAGGATAATGTGAACAGGTGTGCAAAGAAAGATCCGATTCCAAAAGATTATGTTGCTGTTGACGGAGAGTACGAACATCTCAGTGCCATCAGACGGTGATCCGAAAGAGCATATCGACTGAGCGGAAGTTTAGAAGCCTACGAAAACGCTCAGAAAAGCCACAATATAATGCGGAGACGACTAAAAAAAATGCCCCCCACCTCCCCGAAGGGAATCGTGAGGAAATGCGAATGCATTTCGCGCGCGCTTCACTCCATTTATATATACGTGCAAGCGAGTGGACGGGAGAGTGGGGCACAGGGAGGAGAGAGAGCGAACGGCGAGAGAAGGAGCGGCGAAGCACTGCACCTACCCTCTCCTATACTCTCTCCACACACGCGGGAGCTCCGCCGAGCTCCCGCGATGCGAGCGCCCTCACGCACCAGAGCGCGCTCCTCCTCTCCACTCACTCTCCGCTACTCCGCCCCCCACCACCTGCTCCGGTTGCTAGGGGCGAGGATAAGCGCGCGCGCCCGCAGCTGTTGCTATGGGAGAGGGAGTGAGAGCGGAGAGATAACACCTGCCGGCGCGCGGACACCTCCTCAACCTATCCTCCTCCTCCGCGGACAACGCCGGACAACGCATGCCTGACATAGCCCGATTAAGAAATGCATTCGCATTTAAAACTTAGGTAAACGGCGCTGGCGTGGATTTTGTGGCACGCTCTCTCCCCACACACCTCTTCCAAGAATTTGGCTTGTAATTCGTGCATTTAGCGTACCAGCAACACAGAGCTTCACATTTCGTGCTCTTGCTGTAGCCTTGGACAAACAGGAAGTAGTGGTTGCAGATGAATTTTGTGAACTTATCAGTAGGCCCGGTTCTTCATCACAATGTGCCTTGTTCGATATTTCTGTTGGGTTAGCCCAACCAGAAAATTAATGCTTGCTATTGGGCCCAGTACCCTCAACTATACCTTGCATTTACATTAAGTGAGCTTTAATGTGCAATAGCGTCATGTCGTCAAAAATCGGCTTCTGGACCGGACGGCATTACGTACAATATGCTAAGAAACCCTAGGGCCAACAAGCACAACCATTCTCTTAGACATTTACAACAATGCATGGACACAAGAAATTTTACCCGAGTCTTGGAAACTCGCTCGAATCATTCCGATCTTAAAACCGGCTAAGACGCCCTTGAGCCTTGAATCTTTCCGCCCAATTAGTCCTGACAAGTTGTTTATGTAAAGTAATAGAGAAAATGATTGAAATGATCGATGCGTGACTTCAGTGGTGGTGTAACAGAACGGATGTGTTGTCCAACTACTTAACAGGTTTTAAAAAATTGGGGGGACCCTTAAGCTTCGCCTTTAAGAGTTGAACGCGATAGCGATATCCCGTCCCTAGTGCGTACTTCAATCACTTAGTGCATACTATGTAATGTGTAGTATGCTTTAAACCAGGAGAAATTATGCGCGGCAAATGTGGGAAATGTTTTGGAACTTGCTATGCACCCACTACGTGGTGTTAAGGGAATACGCGCAGTAAGGTGTGTGCCGTTTGTAATGGGTGGCTGGCTTTAAACTATGGAATCGTTACGATAGTCACATATTCTGACGCCCGATGGCAATGTACGGTCTTTTCCTTTATCTATTTCTCTCTCGCTCTCTCTGTACCACGCAATATTCCTGGGATATTACATGTTATATTGCGACGCCTATATAAAGGACGCTTGCGTTTGCGAAGCATGCAAGTTATTTTCACTGAATTTCCAAGCAGAGGAAGTTATTTTCACATTATTTCCAAGCAGAGGCATGGCTGTGTGGTAGAACACCTGCTTGCCACGCAGACAACCCGGGTTCGATCCTCACTCGGACCCAAAAAATTTTATTATTTATTTTATTTGCATCTTTCTCGATTTTTCGGTCACGGACAAGATGATGATTTTTCGGTCACGAACAAGATGATGATTTTTCGCTCACAACCAAAGACGCCGACGCCGACGCCGACACCGACACCGACGCCGACGCCGACGCCGGAATTTCTGCGAAACGAGCTCTTTAACGCTATCGCGTTAAAACAGAGATGTACAATGGATGCAATACTGGACATAGTAGCGTATGTGGAACATGAACGAGCCTGTGGAAGTTTGACGATCGCAGTGTTCTTAGGCATCAAAAGGGCATTTCACACCTTCAGTCACACCCATGTTCTGCTAAGTATGTTAGAACTCGGAATCTCCGGCAGGTCCTTGCGGTCAGGGTTGCCGTTGGTGGCTACTTTGCGCCTAATTGGCTACTTTTGGACCCTGTTGGCGACGAAAAATTTCCAGTTGGCGCCATGGCTCTTTTTTAAACTTGTGGCTTTACTTATTCAAAATGATTTTATTTATTCATCAATGGTAAAAACTCTGTTAATAATACTGCTTCTGTTCTATTTGGCTAGAATATCGGCGAGAATATCAAATGACATGGCCACTTTGGCTGCTTTTGGCGTGAGTTCCGGCGCCTTTTCATGTCCACCCAACGGCAACCCTGCTTGCGGTGGTTCTCTAAATTTCTATCAGGTCGCAAAATATTCATTCAGACGAGCGAAGGAAAAAGTGCTGAACACAATGTCAGGCAGGGAGTGCCACAGGGAAGCGTCCTTAGCCCTTTTCCTTTTCACTGTGTCATGGCTGATTTAGCAAAAAGACAGCCTTCTCAGTTGAGATTCTCTTAATATGCAGATGATGTGTGCATTTGGGCATCTGGGACTGACGTTCAGTAAATTCAGATTTCTCGGAGTAAGACTTGATCGGCAATTATCATGGGCACCTCACATAAAGAAACTCGAAAGCGAGGTAAATACGCTAGTGAATATACTCCGCAGACTTGCTGGTACATCATGGGGCGGATCAGTATCATCCATGCTCGCTGTTCACAATTCATTAATACGAAAAAATTGCATACCCTGCAGCAGTCTTACACGGCCTTTCCCTGCACTTCAGAAGAGCGACTTCAAAGACTATTAGATAGGGGACTGCGCTTCTGCCTAGGTGTTCCACGAGCGACTTCCAGCAGCCTCGTAATAGCAGAGACTCGCCAATCACCCTTTCCAGTCATGAAAACAATCGAAACATGCTGGCATTTTATTGCGATAGCAATTATATGGACACTCTCGGCTGATTTTTGCCGTCATGTCCCGTATATGCATAAGTATATATATATAAATAAAAGCTACGAAGAAAAATAGTTTTCCGACGCGCGGAATCGAACAGGCGACCTGTCACTCCTCAGCGCGCGGTTTACCCGCTCGGCCACCGAGGCGCCCATCCTCCAGCATACTAACGGCAAGCTATTTATATACACCATTTATATACACCATATCAATATCATGGTGTATATATTTATATACACCGTTTATATACACCATACCAATATCAGCGTGTTCTCTGCATTACCAGCGAGATGGCACGAAGGGCGCGCTCGGCGCCCCGCTCGTTGCCATGCGTTCGGTCACCAACGTACCAAACGTGCACTTTGCCCCATGGGGCGTAGTCGACCGTGCGCGCGCGTGCGCGTGCGCGCGCGCTTATCTCCTGATGCGGGCAGCTTGTACGTCGTCTGCTTTCGCCGGAAAAATTGCGTTTATGTTACAGAGTGCACAAAGGTCATTTTGCATAGGCCCCGTTCGCGAAAGGAGCGCCGTGTTCAAACACAGTAAAGTAACAACTGTGACACTTGTTAGTTCGCGCTCGTCCTGTGTATACTTGCGCGTACGTTTCGTGCGTCCTTTGCGCTTGAACAGCGCGTTAAGTGTCCAGCTGGGAACTTTAGTTCGCGCTCATCCTGGGTGTGTGGTCTTTACGTGCGTCCTTTCATCTTGAGCAGCGCGCTGCACGTGTCTCTGCTTGCCTTTCTTCGCATGACATTTCAATTTGCTGCTATCGCTTTGAGGCGAAACTGTGACTTTATTTTTCGCTTACAGACGCAACACAAAGACCCCCCCCCCCCCCCCCCCATTGGCACTGGAGGTTTTACGAAGGGATAAAAGCAATGTTAATCAAGAAATACAGAACAATCTCCATATATTACCAAGGAATGAGTTTTGGAACTCTGAAGTTGACTATCATCCCTGGCTGCTTACAATACCAAGCATTGAATTGTCAGTAGATGGTATCATCAGAAAAAGAGACATGTTCATTCAAGCTGCTCAACAACTAGCGCTTTACCAGATACACATGCGGTATCCCGGATACATACATGTTTACACAGATGGCTCAGGTATTCCAACCTCTTCCACATCAGCATTTATTATACCACACCTCAATATTCAGGAATCATATAAATTATCTCGCGCGACATCATCTACAACAGCTGAGCTATTCGCTATTCTGCATGCTATCAAGTATATAAACTCAGCAGCAGACGCGAGAAAATGGGTAGTTTTCAGTGATTCACAGGCCCCATTAACATCACTCTCCAGTACAAACACGACGGCAATCAGAGATAGTATAATATATGAAACACTTAAAGAGCTCACAAAAGCAAGCCAGGCGAAACATGAGATAAAAGTCCAGTGGATACCTGGACATTGTAACATTCCTGGTAACACAGCTGCCGATGAAGGCTGCACGACAAGCACATCGTAAAGATGTTACTGTTTCCTTACCAATTTCGAAAAATGAATTGCGAAGTGTTATAAAGAGAACTTTCCGAATGAGTAAAAATACTTGGTTTGACCAAAACTCAAAGAGCTGTGATTTATATCATATTGATCCATTCAATGAATTCAAAATTACGCTAGCATTAGATAGAAGTATCGAAACACTTATCCACCGGTTAAGGCTAGGTACCGCATACACAAAACATTTCTTACACAGAATTGGCAAAAGTGAAACTACCCGAATGCGAATGTGGATTTGTAGATGAAGATGTATGTCACCTTCTTATGGACTGCCCACGCCATGACACACCGAGACGCCGTCTTAAATCGGAACTATTGGTATTAGTCCGTAGACCGTTCAGTATCAAGAAACTTCTGGGCCCGTGGCCAACCGAAGCTTTACAGAAGTAACGTGAAGCTTTGGGCTAGTTGGTTTTGCATTATGAAGTAGTAACAGCGCAATATTCACACAGGGACAAACAAAGAAGCAACACAGACAGCGCTTGTCTGTGTTGCTTCTTTGTTTGTCCCTGTGTGAATATTGCGCTGTTACTACTTACAGAAGTACGCTCTAAAAGCGCTAAAACGTTTTGCGAAGTGTTATAAAGAGAACTTTCCGAATGAGTAAAAATACTTGGTTTGACCAAAACTCAAAGAGCTGTGATTTATATCACATGGATCCATTCATTGAATTCAAAATTACGCTAGCATTAGATAGAAGTATGTGGACACTTATTCACCGGTTAAGGCTAGGCACCGCATACACAAAACATTTCTTACACAAAATTGGCAGAACTGAAACTCCCGAATGCGAATGTGGATTTGTAGATGAAGATGTATGTCTCCTTCTTATAGACCAGAGCACGCCTATCTCGCACCCAGGTGCCATGTTGTTCAGAACTGCCAAGGCGTGTATCTTCTGCGCCAAGTTAACAAGGCAAGCGGCATCTCTGGGACTTTAAATTGCGAGAAAGCGCCTGTTCACGCTGCTCCCGCTTACGAGAAGTCGTCTGGGCACCACTGCGCCGTCTTTAGATGCGAAAACAATCAGCGCAACAGGAAGATATTATTCAGCACTGTCTGTGAAGACCGCAACATGACGCTGGAATCGTGCCGGTGCAGTGTTTTCAGATTGCACAGATTTCCATCCGCCACGAAAAACGCCGAGCTCCGCTGCCAGTGGATAAGGGCACTCAACCCCACTTGAGTATGTCCGGTCTTATAAGTATCTTGGTGTTCACATTACTAACTCGCTATCATGGTCCGACCACATTAATCACGTCACATCCAAGTCTAATCGCATGCTCGGTTACTTAAAACGAAACTTTCCTGTTGCGCCGACTTTTTTAAAGAAACAGCTGTACATCACCTACATTCGTCCTCTAGAGTACGCCGCATGTGTATGGGATCCCGGCCACGTAACACTCGCTAACAAATTAGAGGCAGTCCAGAACCGGTCGTCACGTTTCATTCTTTGCGGCTATAATCGAGCATCCAGTGTAACTGCCATGAAGATCAGGCTTAATCTCCCTCCACTTGTCATGCGCAGAAAAATCGCTCGCCTTTGCGCGTTCCACAAAATATACTATCACAATCACGTTCTAAAATCGCGCTTATTACAGCCTGCATCTTTCATATCATCCCGCATAGATCACCCCCCACAAAGTGCGTATCCCTCGAAGTAACACCGTCACCTTTTCCCAGTCTTTCCTTCCTAACACATGTCGCGACTGGAATCTTCTATCAGCATCAACCACCAGTATTACTGAGCCTGACGCGTTCCGTCAGGCCTTGACATCTTCCATGTAAAATGCATTACATGTTGCACACGCGATAATACCTCATTGTTTTCGTAACTTGTATTTCGTACCGCATTTTTTCTCGTTTTCTTATTATTGAATCTTTTGTACTTTTTGTGCGTTGGCTGGCTTATTACGTGTATGTTTTGCTTTTTGCCCGTTTCGCTTTTGCCCGTTTTTGTTTGTTTTGCTTTTACCCGTTTCGCTTTTGATCGTTTTCTTATTAATGAATCTTTTGTACTTTTTGTGCGTTGGCTGGCTTATTACGTGTATGTTTTGCTTTTTGCCCCTCCCTTCTACAATGCTGTAAAGCCCTGAGGGTAAAATAAAATAAAATAAAAAATAAAAAAACAGGGAAAACTATACGAGCCCAGTAAAAGTGTATGAGTAAGTACACTTACTGCGTGTATTCAAGCGTGACGCCACCTATTTCGCTTTACAGCGGTAATTTGCGTGCAGTATGCCTGTAGTATGCGGCACCAAATCATTGCCGTACTCTTTCGCAGGCCGCATGCCAATAATATGAGATATTACAACTCACGCGTGCACGCAAACTGCGCACGTTTAGTACAAATGTAACGGCGTACTATCGCGATGCAAAGAAACGTAAAGAGCGGCAAGCGTGGCTTTCGACTCAGTCGTACTGCGACATGCCTTGACGGTCGCTAGGCGAATCTGTGCTTTAAGCCGGCGTCACTGTAGCACTATAAAATTTTGCTCTGGCTGGATCTTTTGCACCGCTCGTGTGTTCCGAATGCCAGACATTACTGGCAAATGATAAGCACATGCGGTGCATGAGCGCAAGCCGGAGCGGGATTCAAGTGCTACGGTGAAGCCGGCTGAAAGTACAAGTATTGCCTAGCGACAATCAAGGCTTGTTCGACTGAGTCGAAAGCCACGCTCTCCTCAGTTCGCCTTTCTTTTCTTCGCGATAGTACGTAGCTGATGAACAAGGGTTGAAAGTTGGGCAAGTTGCTACGGGAACATCTTCAGAAAAAGTGCGCAGCAGGACGAGACACAAAGAATTGACGAAAACGAGCGCAATTTTAGCTCGTTTTCGTCAATTCTTTCTTTGTGTCTCGTCCTGCTGCGGAGTTTTTTTCCGTAGCTGATGAAGTTGCTTCCGCAGTCTGCAATGTACGTGCTGTAGACATTCCGGATTGTCGAGGAAGGTCTTTTCGACGTTTCACAAGAAACCAGCACAAATTTCCAGGAGAGGAAAAGCGCGAAACATGCTTACAGCTGGACTTTGATTTGTGGAACGTCTGCTAGCATGGCAGTTCAAGGTGTTGCTTCACCACGCTTGCGACAGATGGCGTGACGTGCTGCCTAAATATGGCGACACACACTGAACTTGCTGTGTTCTCGTGTATAGACTGCCCACATCATGACACAGTGAGACGCCGTCTTAAATTGGAACTATTGGCATTAGACCGCAGACCATTCAGTATCAAGAAACCTCCGGGCCCGTGGCCAACCGGAGCTTTACAGACGTACGCTCTAAAAGCGCTAAACGTTTTTTAGATGACAGCGGGATTGCTGGCAATGATTAAGGAAAAAAGGAACTTATATTCATGTAATCATATGTCCTACTTGTAATGCGCACGATTATATGACACGCATCATATGTGTGTGCTGAAGTGCATGTTATGTGTGTGTGCTGAAGTGCATGTGACTGTTGTGTTCACATGAGCGAATTCATCCACATAAGGACTAGACTTGTTGACTGCTGCGTTGAGCCGGTTGGACTCAATGATGACCAGATACATTATCAAAGACATTATTCATTGCCTTTCGGACATTTTCTTATACGTTGTGATGGTGCTGTTTGATATGTGCGTGTGAGTGTGTTTTGTGTGCTCTTGTGTTTTATTTTCCATGTACTGCTCTTTGTTTTTCCTTTGTTAACATGTGTGTTCAATATTCACTCAAGGGCTAACGAGTAGCCGGCGCCTTACTTGTGCGCCAACATCTGCTTATATCATATCAATATTAAAAAGAATCGTAGCTTTAAGAATTTAAATGAATATACAAGTTTTTTTTTGGATAAACCCGCGATTCTACCCTCGTTGTGGGCACATTAGATAGAATAAAGTCTAGATAAAGTCTAGATACAATAACGTGACGATACAATGCTATGTCGGTTGTGGGTCGGCGTAGCATTTACAAACTCATTCAGCCATCGCATACGTATGGCTGACTCATCCAAGTGTGATAGCTGCAACTGTGAAGAAACACTTGACCACGTCTTGTGCCAGTGTCCCGACTTTGAGCAAGACCGCCGGACTCTCCAGTGTGCCTTGAGAAGACTGGATGATCGTCCCTTTACTCTGGAAAAGATCTTGGGTGCATGGTCTACAAGTTCAGCCCAGAAAGCCACACGAGCCCTTCTACAATTCTTGAAGGCAACATCGCTGAGCGACCGCCTGAAACCCTGCTGTGTGTGTCGTGTGCAATGTGCATCTACTTCTCTCTCTCTTTCTCTTTTACTCCCTTATTATTCCCCTCCCCACGTGTAGGGTAGCAAACTGGACGTAGTCTAGTTGACCTCCCTACCTTTCCTATATTCATTCTCTCTCTCTCTCTAGATACAATGAAAGTGAATACATAAAGTCTGGAAGCGCACCGAGTAGAGTTTGCATCATAGAGCGCAGGAGGGGGGTCTCCTTGATCTCTCATGAACATAAAACGAGAAACAAAATGGAGAAATGAACAGCTGAGACTAGAACCACCCTGTTGGCCAAACCGAAACAAATTAGGTCCGTCTGATCTTCTCCCGAGTGGAATGCCAAATGAACAGTGAATACTCGGTGAATTTTCTGCACGTTTAGACGCGATGGCTTAGCGACGCGCTTACAGTAGGGAGACGCTACGGAAAGACAGACTACAAAGTACACAGGACACAGTGTTGACAGAACCAGCGCAAACTTCAAGTGGTTTTTATTATTCATGCGTAGAGAATATAAATAAAAGTTCGCAAAGCACGTGGAAAGAGGTAGTACACTTGACCCCGCCTATGTGGCGTCCATCACGAACTCGATTTCAGCAGGAGATAGTTTGATCGATGGCTCACTGACGCATGTTTCGGCGCCTTTAGACGTGACGCGGACAAAAATTGCAGCAAGTACCCTACATTGCCAACTAAGAAAATGTTCCAACGGTGGCCTTAACAAAAAAGAAAAAGGCAATGTTTCGCTCTTGCCACCTTATTGCTTTCACCTTCCTCCTTGGAGTAACATATGTCGTGTAAAACCAAAGTAGGCTGACGTGTTTTGATCATATTAATTGATGGTGATGCATTGCGAAGACTAAATAAAAAGGGTGCATAGGATAAAAAAAAAGTGTGTGGCCCAGTTGTAATGACACTCGCTTTCGGTGCGCGTAGGCCCAGGTTCAAATACAGCCCTTCCAAGAAAACTTTTTTTTTAATTCATTTTTTCTATTGCGCGAGTGTTTTTTTTTTTTCTAATGCATTGGCCTCTTCCGCTACTCTATAGGAAGGGCTAAAGTTTCCACTTTAGTGCTCCAAAATGCACCACCTCGTGCAATGATCATGTGCGCTGTGATGCCCTCGGGCATAAAAAGAGTGTTCCACACTTGCCGCCTGGGCTAGGAGTGGCAATGGCTAACACCCCCAGGTATTAAGCGCAGATAAATACCCTAGGACAAAGTGGACGAGTGAGAACCCTCCGTCGTAACTCAAATGGTAGAGCATCGGACGCGTAATTCGAAGGTTGTGGGTTCAGATCCCACCGACAGAAAGCGTGATGCTTCGTCCATATTAACTTACTTCAATTTTAGTGGGGACATTATTTGTGGCTTCTTAACTGCTACGGGATGCCTAATCACGTAGCAGTTAAGAAACCCCAATAAATGTCCCCTATGCTTTCCTAGGTTTAATTGTATGTCTGTTTGATTATACTATACTACATACGTCCCTAGGTGGCACTGGGGTTCTTGCACATGGCGATCTGCCGGAAAGTTGCGCGTAATGCCTCCACTGTAGTAAATCTCACTTGTAGGCGACAATGATTACGCAATGTTGATATTTACATCACGCGAAGCACGTTTTATAATTGGCGCGGCTCTCCAGTTTACAGAATATTTAGTACACGTCATTAGAGGTCCGCCTTGGTCAGTTGCTTCGCAGCCGCTGGGGACTGAGGGCCGAGGGTAAATTCGTGTATTCATGAGTGAGGTAGTGGCCAAGTACTGCACCAGGGTGGCCAATCCTGCTCTGGTGAGGCAGTGCATTGACGGCTGTGGTCGCCAGTGAGGCCGCACCTCAGGCATTTTTATGCAATTCCATCATCACGCGGATTTTTTTTTTTAATCGGGTTGGGAATTGTCCGGCACCGGGATTCGAACCACGGACCTCTTGCGTGCGAGGCTGATGATCTACCTCTACGCTATCGCTGAAAGAAAGCGACAGAATCCCAATAAAGAAGTGTTATGAAAAAATACGTAAACAGGGGTAGTGCCGACGTTTGAACAAGTGGACTTGTTTTCTTCAAGGCTAGAACGCTAGTCCACTTGTCGAAACGTCGGCTCGAGCACACTACCCCTGTTTACAGATTTTTTCGTCGCAAGCTTCCATCTTCCCCTTCCCGCCGTTTTTTGAATAAAGAAGTGTGTAATACAGGGAGACACGACCTCCCCATTATTATTCACCGCGTGTTTACAGGAGGCTTTCAGAGCCCTAGATTTGGAAGAGTTAGGGATAAAAGTTAATGGAGAGTATCTTAGTAACCTGCGATTCGCTGATGACATTGCATTGATGAGTAACTCAGGAGACAAATTACAGCTCATGATTACTGAACTGGATACGGAAAGCAGGAGGGTCGGTCTGAAAATTAATATGCATAAAAATAAATTAATGTGCAACAGTCTCGGAGAGAACAGCGCTTTGCGATAGGCTGCGAGACTCTGGAAGTTTTACAGGGATACGTCTACTTAGGACAGGTAGTAACCGCAGAGCCGAACCATGAGAGTGAAATAACTAGAAGAATTAGGATGGGATGGAGCACATTCGGCAAGCATTCTCAAAGCCTGAATGGTAGTCTACCACTATCCCTCAAGAGGAAGGTATACAACAGCTGCATCTTACCGGTACTTACCTGTGGAGCAGAAACCCGGAGACTTACAAAGAGGGTTCATCTTAAATTGAGGACGACGCAGCGAGCAATGGAAAGGAAAATGATAGGTGTAACCTTAAGAGACAGGAAGAGAGCAGAGTGGGTCAGGGAACAAACCGGGGTTAAGGATATCATAGTTGAAATCAAGAAGAAGAAATGGACATGGGCCGGGCACGTAGCACGTCGGCAGGATAACCGCTGGTCATTAAGGGTAAGTGACTGGATTCCAAGAGAAGGCAAATACGTGAGTGGGAGAAAGAAAATTAGGTGGGCAGATGAGATTAAGAAGTTTGCGGGTACAACGTGACAGCAGCAAACACAGGACGGGGTTGATTGGAGGAACATATGGGAGAGGCCTTTGCCCTGCAGTGGGCTTAGTCAGGCTGATGATGATGATGATGATGGTTAGAGGTCCAATATCTTGAACATTTAGTTTATTCTTCTGTTGTCAGTGTTCTATAGTATGTTTTTGTAGCAATTAAAATAGGACCTAGGCAGCCGTTTCCATCCCTCATGAATCCCTGCTCAATTACTGTTACTAATATCGATCACCAAGAGCGTTCAGGATCTCCGTATGATATGTGCTGTACTGCCCCTTCTCATAACGTAAATATTGAGCGGAAACATGATCTGCGATACATAGGTCTGCACCTGACACAGCTTCAGAACAGGGGTCCTCTTCCGAAGCTGCTGAAGTAGAGCGCAAAGCAGGCTCTTGGAAAAGGATGAATCGCACTTTAATTCAGACGAGCTGAATGTTGCAATAGGTTGTTAGTAGTGCAGCTTATGAATGCGTCACAGGTGTCGCGCTACTCGAAGTTAAGTTGTGGGCACTATGTCGTATTTCCTGAAACTTCATCTGGCGCTTGATAGACTCTCTTCGTTTAATTGATAATGAACGCTCGGTTTGTTTTATGCAGATAATTGCAGACTGCACGCGATACCCTTTGCAGAGCGTTTACACGCCCCGTATTTTCCCTGTCGCATTATTATAACAGAAAAATGTACTCGTACTAACTATAGAACTATCGAACTATAGAAGAGCATTCTCGCGCTTCTAAACTCGACGTGCCTTTTAAACTTGAACGATGGCATCCGACGCTCGAAACCGCCACGTTCCAAGCATCTGAGTATTTGAGTATCTGATCTGAGTAGATCCATAAATGAATCATGGGCAATTACATTCAGTAACACGATACTCTTAACTAGCAGCACTTACTTGCTTGTTCTCTCCACATTTCAAGCCATCCGGAGCAACGGTGCCAATTACGGGCCCTTCAAGTAGAGTCGTGTTGGAACAGCACACCTGGCAGTCCGAAAGATAAGCAGCTGACTGCTGCTCTTTCTGCAGAAAAACATGAAGTAATGATTAAGGCTTTCGACAATTTTAAGGCACGCCAAGGCACCCTGAGACTCTAAGTAGTAACGACAACATTTACCAGCTATAAAGTATAAACTTTAGCGAAAGATAGTAAACGTGTCCAGGGGGTAGTAAATGCTACTGATACTACATTTCTCACTGCCTTTTTTTCTGTAAGAGTACATCGCGTAGTGGGCTCACAGTTCCATTACACATTGCTGTGGGTCCAACTATAGCTTTCGCCTTCACATTTTTGGAAAGTTTTAAGCATCGCCCTTAACTATTTCCAACTTCTACGGTTTTGAATGTGCGTTCAGACTTGTGCTTAAAACTACTGGAAAATGATTGCTTGTAATCAATAATAATCAATAATTTTTATAGCGTTGTAATTGATCTATCTTTCCGTTACTGGGTAACGCTGGTTATAATTCTGTTGCTCTCTTCAATAATCCGTCGCATATAACCAGTTACGTTAATGAACCGTAGAACTGCAATCGGTGATGCACCGTATAGCACTCGAGCTTTGCGGGTGCTACAGCAAAACGCCCATATCATGCCACCCAGGCAGCCTCGTGGATATCGTGTTCAAAGCAGAAAACCCTGGTCGTTCCAGTTCATTTCCTCATTTTTTATGCTCCACGAGATGCTGGCCCGTGATTTTAAAGTGGCGCTGGAATCACTCACAACAGCGATACTAGGAAAGCTCCCCATGAAAGATTTTCATGAAGTTTTCATTGGCCCTTCGAGGAGTGCCTTCGCCCCAACGAAAACGCAGCGCTTCCTAAAAGCTACACACGCGAGCATCGTGATTCTACGAAAAGAAAATGTTCATAAGGTGTCACTATGTTGCCGCACCTCTCTTTTCTAGAGCTTGCACAGCGAGCGACGTTTTAGTCATCGTACAGGTGTCCTGACAGAAAAGACGAAATATGGAAGAAATACGTGTTGTTCAAGACAAAAACAATTCCCAAAAAACTGCAGACAACGCACTGAAAGAGAAGGTAAAAAAGCTTGTCAGGGGCGTAGCCAGAAATTTTTTTCGGGGGCGGGGGGGGGGGGGGGGGGGGCACCTCCTTGAAATGGCCATTTTTAGCTCTGTATGCCATGGCGCAAAAAACATTTCGAGGGGGGGGGGGGGGGCACGGGCCCGGTGTGCTACCCCGTGGCTACGCCACTGGCTTGAATGTAAGGTAACCGATGGAACTCAGTGCCTATGTCTCACTTAATTGCAACAAATCGTATTCTTACCGAACAGTCCTGGACGTTGGGATTAGTGTAGTAGTAGCTTCTGCAGTATTCTCGGCTCAAGAACATTGCTGACGGGAGTTTGTATTTCCCTGGAAGCGTGCCCGTTTTATTAAGGCACTTTGCAGTCGTATTTCTGCGATATAAAACAGAGTCTCTCAGAAATTGCGTACAGAAAGAGAAAGATAGAAAAGACGATGTGGTAGCTTACAAGATGTTCGCATTCTCTAATATGCAAGAAGAGGAGAAAATATTTTCCGAGATGGTCGGAAAAATGGGAATACTTATATAGAAATTTGCTTACAAAACTAAAAGATACCGTCCCCACGCTGCGACCACTGTTATAATGCCGATGCATCAGTAGAGCATCTCATCAGAGAATGCCCGCTAGATGAAGAACAGCTTGTTCTACTGAGTGACCGACTGAACAGACTTCATAAACGACCACTTTGAATTAGCAAAGTGCTTGGACTGCGGCCACATCCTAACAATCAATGACGCGCAGTGCGCGTTCTTCGGGATTTTTTAATGGACACAAAGTTACTGAACGTTTTATAATTTCCAGTATTGCTCCCTTTCATAGTATCGCGTTATTAGTGAACATACATCCTAGTCATGTCATATATAAGTGCATAGAAACGTGCTTTGTCTGCGATAATGTATATTGCCACTCTCTAAGTATTGGACTAGGTTCTTAGACTCTGCGTATTCTTTATACACCACATATCGTACACGCACAGTGCTTCTGATCATTTTTTCTCTTCTCTTAACCTTTTATTCTTTCTAGTTTTTCTTGTTTTTGTGTGTTTCTTGACTACTACTATCATGTTGATGGGAAAGCCAGGTCTTACGTAGCCTAATTTCCCATTTGTTCAATATATAAATAAAAAAAGGAATTCCAGGGTGGCACATGTTACAGATTCAGTGTACCTTGCAGACCCGTAAAACACACGAAGGAATTTGGTGCTTTCTTTCTAGTGCGTGTGCTTATTATTACAAAATCTATAAAACTCCTGTTTCTTAGCTTATGCTGCCTGCCGTTCCACAGTGCTCAAGAGACATTTGCATGACATATGACCCCGTGATTTTGACTGTTCGTTACTATATTTCGGGTAAGTTCTGAATGACTCGTTAGATTCTTACGCATAGTTAGTGCTGTGGCCTATGCCCATGAAGCTTACTGCTCTTTTTCTGAGCGCTTCGATCTAAATGTGAGCAAGCAGTTGAGGATGTTGTAACCTAATTCACATCAAGTCAGCAAAACCGCATTTATGGTTCACTTGTAGAGTATGAAGACAACATTTCCTTTTCGCACACTAGCAGTAAATCTACACTACATACACTACCATCTTTTTCGGGCAGGATGTGACAGCTCACGGCCGAAGTAAATTGCGCTTATACGCTAGCGGTACGTTCTTCGGAAAGAAGCATTCTTTTTTTTTTAAAACATGCTACTGCAGTGAATACTCGTTTATGTTTATCATGAAGACGGGGTAATTCTCGATGGTCTGCGATACAGGCAAATGAGTTATCAAATTAACAAAATTCTATGAAGCTCTCAAATTTCGCACCTTTTAAACGTAATATTCCTGAACATATCTTCCTGGCTGCACTTAGACATATTGTAATGCTTTGAAGTGCCGTTGTCTGTGGACAGGAGATAACCATCTTCTCTCATGCATCCCTTCGGTTGTACTGTTCATGTCCCACGAAGCTCCGAGCCTACAACAACGAAATAATCACTATACGTTAGTTAGGAATAGCGCCAATTACTGAACACGGCTGTGGTACACTAATGAAAGATGTAAAAGAAAGCTTGGTCTCTTGAAGCGCGAAGGCGAAGGGACAGAAGAAACAGGAGCAGAGACGAGCTTTGCGTGTGTAGAAGGAGTTATCAGCATGTGTGTACCAATAGAAACAAACACGCGCACAAATACCTCGGCACCATCGCCAGGAGATATGCCTTTGTTACTTTGTTTTTCGCACCCTTCACGTGTTTGTCAGCTGCGCATAATAAAGTTTTACAATTGATCAGTAGCCGAAAACTTGCACATTATAGTACACTTAAGCGATACTCCTGCTGCTTATGCGGGGAGCACGGCTCAGCGTGTATATACGTACTGTGTGGCTCACGAGAGTTTTATCGACGGGATTTTAAGACATGCTTGTCTGACGCGTTTGTCTCAGACCCCCTGGTCAATCGACTTATTTCAGCGCATGCCAACGACCCGGGCACGGGGTCCGCAAAGGCAGTTTCGCTGTCAAAAAGCACATGCTCCTTTCCCAAGCGTAGCAAGTCTGACTGAAAACCGAGCGCTCGGCTGGAGGTATGCCTGGATGTATAAGATAAGATGTCCAAAAGGCAGTTGTTATCGAACACACGACTTTCTAGAGCCGAAGTAGGCACTTTACCACGAGTCCTAGGTGGCGGTAATGCCTTACAATAAAATAGGACCACATGGGAAATCATGCGGAGATGCCACTCGGAAATAGAGTCGCGTTATAATAATAATGCTATGTTCACGAAATTTATGCATTGAAAAGTCTTTCGACTTCAATTGCCAAAAAATGTGCCTTTTTCAGAATGGCTGATTGGCGAGCTGGTGATTTCTGATACTTGAAATACGATCGTGTAACCACATAGTCCCTGTCTTCTTGTGTCCCTGTGTAGTTACGAGCTCGTAATTCACGAATCATGATGATTTTTGTTTGTCAAGATAGTATCTTGACTACTTTCATGTGTCCCACGTCGGCAGAAGGGCAGTGGAAAAAATGCGGTGTTTTGGAGGAGTTCGGAGCACCGTATAAACACTATTGGAGCGTTATAAAAGGAACTACATCGTTTATCGCGAAGCACACACTGCAAGCGCGGTAAAACCTTGTAATGTTTGAGGAAGTAATCTTCTTAACAAAACTGATAGGCTTGATGAGATTGTCCAGCTCACTCGCAAGAAACTCATAGTTACAATTGCAAACAAAATTAATTGTACGTACAGGAGAGCGATCTTTTGTGCCAAAGCAGCAGAACCGGTGTAACTAACAGCGCTGTCCCGCACCACTGCCACGTTGCTTCCCGTGCAAATCCCGGACTGGTATGCGTATCCTGAAAATAAGGTTGTGTTCAAACAGTCTTGATGTTGTTGGTTTTTTAGCAGCAAATATATGAGCTGTACGTAGACACATGCCAACCCACTTATAACGATACCGGTTTGAACAATATATCGGTTATAACAATGAGAAGCTGATGCATCGTCAACTTTTGTATGTTTTCCATGGTGAAATCACCCGCCTACAGCAATGCCCGCATGTCGCACTATCGGTTATAACAATGAATTCTGGCTGTTGGGTGTCCATGCCGAGAGTTAATGGAACGCGATATCCTTGAAAAGAAAGTTCCCCATCTCCCGCTAAAGGGAACCATGTGTGGATGCGAAGCAGCGGGCAGATAATTGCGGGAGGAACGTCGCCGCTCTCATTTCACGGCAGCGGTCCGGGCGCTCATCGCGGCGCTGCAGAGGAGAGAGAATGAGGCGCGCGCGCTCCGTCATTTTCATACCGCGGAACTACCGTGGCGCCCCCCAGCGGAGTATGCAGCTGTCACACCACCTGTCGTGCGCGCCGCTCCGTAGAGGATTCCTAGAGGAAAGGACGGGGGGGGGACCGTAGGAGAGGAGAGAGAGGGGGGAGGGGACGTGCATGCGCTGTGGGGGGGTGTGGGACGCGGGGGGCCGCTCCGTAGAGTAGAGGATTCCTAGAGGAGATAAAGGGGGGTGAGCGTAGGAGACAGAGGGGGGAGGGGACGCGCATGCGCTGTGGTGGTGTGGGATGCGGGAAGGAGGGACGGACTAAGCCCCCCTCCAAACACATGCAAGCAAGATCAAGGAATGGGGTCAACCTGGGCGACAGACACCACCTGCCTAGCCATTGCTAAGCAGCCTCTCTGTGCTCTCGGCCTTAACTGTGATGACTGTGGTAGGGTTGACGGCCTTCATATTACTACAGTGTTCTGGTTCGCATAATGGGTACTTCCCTACTTCAAGAATGTGGCCGGACGCGGGACGGGGGACGCGGGACGCGGGAGGGACGGACATAGCCCCGAGCATAAGATGCTTCGCATCTAAAAGAAGAAAGCGAGAAATTCATGCTATTGACCTCCGCTCACAACTCCAACGTCTCCTAGCGCCCCTTCAGAGTCACGTTATGCTTCACTGCACAGAGGTATGGCATTGCGGCAAAGCTGACTCTTGAAAGCTGCTACGGCGCGGGAGCGGCCCTGGCTTCTTAAGTACAATTTCTGAGACGCAAACTGAGTAAAAAGCTGAAACTTTCAATAGTTTCGGCATCCGAAACATTAGACGTTGTCATACATTGGCTCTATGGGGCTTGTGGCAGGCCCATGAAAGCGTCCGAATTTTCAAGCATGTCCGAAAAATCGGCAGTCTTTTCATTCATATCACTGATGTATGTTGGCATATCCCATCCGATAATATAGTTTTCTCACAACAGCCTGTCATCCCCCCTATTTTGCTTTTTTTTTCTTGCAGCCCGTTTATAGCAATTATTGGTTATAACAATGAAATTTTCGTGGCACTTCAGTATTGTTGTAAGTGGGTTCGACTCTATTAATTCTATGAAAAAAAAGACCAGGATAGTATTGCTTAGATGTGCGGTTTCGTGCTAACTTATTTGCACATGGGGTAGCACGTCACTTTGTTTTCTATATCACAGCAAGCAGCACCTCGTTCTCACGTACATTGAAATTTTATTCGGCCAGTCTAGCTTGTATTGCAGGTTGTGAACTAATTTTCACGGGGAAACAAGAACAGAGGTTGAAGAACACTGTTGCGCGCGTCTCTCATTTACGAACAAAAGCGCAGTGCCGATTTTGTTGACGAAACCAGTTCGCGTCGGTACGTTTATTTTCTTCGTTCAGATAACCAGTGCATTCTATTTAAATCAGCGTTTCTTGTTTCTAGCATTGTCACGGCTGCCTCGTTGCGTGAACAGTGCAAGGAGCGATGGGAAGTCATCGTAGAACGAAGATATAAAGAGCAGCTAGCACCTGAAATGCTGCAATGTGCGGCTGCATGGTTCGTTTTCGTGCCCAGCAAAAGATGGCGGATCGAGCTTAAAGGAGCACTGACACAAAAATTTTGCACCTTGTTTTTTTTTGTTGCAATAGGTAGCTTAGGACCCACTTATCACGGCTGGAAACCTCGTTTGCGCGAGTGCGCGACGGTTAGTTATTTACAGACGTTTTTAGAGCGCCAAGTCGCAGTTTCGGTTTCAAAGAGCACCGAGCTAGTCAGGAGCAGTTCCGGTAGCAAGATAAACGCAGCTGGCCACGTGACCACTCAGAACTGTGACGTAGGCGGCGCGCGCGAGAGCGGGCGCCGCCTACGTCAGGCACGGAGGAAGAAATCGCACGTAGCGCAAGGGCACAACCAACAACCAGCCAACACAAAATCGTGACGTAGTTTGTTTACATTGCTACCGCGTTGATGTCGGCGTCGCGAGGGGCTCGCATCTCGCTCAGTCGTGCGGCATGCACTTTGAAATTGATTTTAAATATGTTCTAGGCTATATTTGCCCTTGATATTTCGTAGGCGTTGTCTATGTCTCCACATACATCTATTTCACTCATTATCTCGCCTTCAAAATTTTGTGTCAGTGCTCCTTTAAAGGGACCGACAACTGCCCAGAACATGAACTGAGATGACTCCGCTGATGGAAAGATTGTGCGTCGCACTGACTCACACCAACCGTGTTTTTTTTTTCGTGAGAGGTGAATTTATATTTTTATCTCTTCATCGAAAGACGCGAAAAATAAGCTTTGGCGCCCCTGGTGGCAAATACATGAACGAATCGATGTACCCTGTCATGTGACCGTTGAATGCTGCAGACGGTCGAAGATCTTTTTGTTGGTATTGAAATATTGTTCGTTTCTTCATATTAAAAGATATCACTCCATAAAACTGTACACATAGGCCTGCGTTACTGGTATGCATTAAAGCGGCGCTGCCTTCACGTGACGTAATGATACCATGCTCTACAGCGCGTCTTGAGCAACTTTTCAGCGTGCTCTTGCAACCGTGCACGCAGTTTGCAGGTCGCTAAGATTTTTGAGTGACATAACTTTGCTACGTACACTTCGTCTCAGCAATGACGAGCACTGTTACTCGCCGAGGCCGTGCATATGCGTAGAGACGTTTTCGGTGACTCGGCTTGGCTCATGCATCGAGAGAGTAGCGGCGCCGGGTCAAGCCACCCATGGCACAGGCGCAGGCAACCTTGGGCGCAGGCGCACACAACGCGGTATAAATACAGGGAAGGTGTATAATGCCACATCATTTCACTGTAGCAGCCTGTTATTTTCAAAAATAGTTGAATAAGCTCAAAATAAAGGTGGTTAAGCACAGTTACAGGAACTCCTGCGAAAGCAGAACGACGACAGCTTTCACAAATCGCGCCAAGGGCTGGCGGCATCGCTATCAATTCTCAGCGTTGCTGGAGGAAAGGTACATCTGTGTTTAGAGCCCTTCAGATCGAAAAATACGGCTTGTAAAATAACTACGTGCTTTTGGGATTAACTACGGCAGCTACAAACACTACGATGGGTGAGCTTTCTGTCGCGCCGTAAAAAAAGGGGTCGAGAAAAATCACTTCTCGGTTCCCTTTAAGGACTTGTCTACAGATGGCGCCGTACATTTTGAAGCCACCACATATTTTGAGCCACCACATATTGACAATTATATTTGGGAAGGATGCAACAGGATCGTATCAAAAAGGAGAGGTGGGGGGTGTTGGAATGCTAATTCATAGCAGAGCAAAATGGGATAGAGTGAAGCAAACGTGTTCAGAGCACCTATGGGTTTCGGGCACAGTAGGTGGAAAGAAAACGTGGCTAGGTGTAGCTTACTTGTGGACGGGGAATAACTGCAGAGAAAAGAATCTGGAGTTAGTGAAATGCATAAGCACCGATATTAAAGAATTTGGTCATGATGCCGAAATAATCCTTCTAGGAGACATGAACGCTCACATTCATGACCTTGACGGATATTCAGACACCAATGGCAAGATATTGCTAGATCTCTGCGAGCAGCATAGTCTTGAGATAGTTAACGTGGGGCCTAAGTGTGAGGGGCAGATCACGTGGGAAGTCGGAAACAGGCAATCGAGCTTTGATTATTGTCTCATGACAGAAGATATCTATGACAAACTTAGAGAGATGAGACTAGACGAGGAAGGCATTAACAGCTTGAATAGTGATCATAAACGCATAACATTACAAATGGGATATAAAGCTGAAAATAAGAACATAGAATCAAAGTTTGGCAGCTCGTATTTAAATGACAAACAAATAACAAATATAGCCGCAAGAGTCGAGGAAGAAGTAGACAAACTGCCAGGCAAAGACTGGAAGTACAGTGAGCTGCTACATGTAATCACGAAAGAAATAGAAAAAGAGAAGAAAACTATTTGTTGGAAAGGAAAGAGAAAGCCAAAAAGTTGGTGGAACAAAGAAATCCGGGATGCGATCGAGAAGCGACGTGAGGCATCACGGGAGCACAGACAGGCAAAAAAGGAAAAGTGGCCACAGGACGAAGTCAACCAAATATGGGAAATATATTTAGAGCAAAAATCCATTGTGCAGAAATTAGTCGAGGCAAAAATTAAAGGCGATCGAAAGTGAACGCTGGATGACAGAGATGCGCGAAAAGAAGAAGGCCACGCCTAGAATATTTTGGAGCCACCTAAAAGCGCTAGGTAGGAAGTCTGTCACAACGCAACAACATATGGTAGATGAAGGAGGAAATCAATTGGAAGGGTATGAAGCGCTAGGTTACATCCGAAAGGTAACAGCCGATTCGTTTAAAAAGGTCGCCCAGGGGATTCCCCCGGTGAGTAAAAGTATGCTAAAGAGTGCAACCGAGGAAGATGTAGTATTGAGAATTTCAATTGGAAGAAGGCCGAAGGAAAAATTCCTAAGCGCACTACTCCGGGCTTAGATGGGGTTCCCGTCAGTCTCATTAACGAACTAGGACATAGCACTAAAGAAGCGCTGCTGAAAGCCGTAGAAAAAAATTGGGGGGACCCTTAAGCTTCGCTTTTAAGAGTTGAACGCGATAGCGATATCCCGTCCCTACTGCGTACTTCAATTACTTAGTGCATACTATGTAATGGGTAGTATGCTTTAAACCAGGAGAAATTATGCGTGGCAAATGTGGGAAATGTTTTCAAACTTGCTATGCACCCACTACGTGGTGTTAAGGGAATACGCGCAGTAAGGTGTGTGCCGTTTGTAATGGGTGGCCGGCTTTAAACTATGGAATCGTTATGATAGTCACATATTCTGACGCCCGATGGCAATGTACGCTTGTACCACGCAATATTCCTGGGATATTACATGCTATATTGGGACGCCTATATAAAGGACACTTGCGTTTGCGAAGCATGCAAGTTATTTTCACTGCATTTCCAAGCAGAGGAAGTTATTTTCACAGTAATTTCCAAGCAGAGGCATAGCTGTGTGGTAGAACACCTGCTTGCCACGCAGACGACCCGGGTTCGATCCTCACTCGGAGCCGAAAATTTTATTCTTTATTTTATTTGCATCTTTCTCGATTTTTCGGTCACGGACAAGATGATGATTTTTCGCTCACAACCAACGACGCCGACGCCGACGCCGGAATTTCTGCGAAACGAGCTCTTTAACGCTATCGCGTTAAAAGTGCTTACAGGAGAGGGAAATACCAGACAGTTGGCGAAAAAGTAGAATGAACTTAATCCATAAAGGCAGGGGAGAAAAGGATAATATTCGCTCGAATAGACCGCTAACCATTACATCGGTGCTATACAGGTTGGCGATGCAGGCAGTAAAATTAAAAATAGGAACGTGGTTAGAGCAAAATGATATTTTGGGAGAACTTCAGAATGGATTCACAATCGACAGGCGGTTAGACGATAACCTGTTTGTTCTTACTCAGTGTATAGAAATATCTAAAATAGAAAACAGGCCCTTATACGTAGCTTATCTAGACATCACCGGGGCGTGTGACAACGTTAATCAGGAAATTTTCTGGGATATATTGAAGGAAGTGGGCATAAGTGACGACTGTATACAGCTTTTGAGGGAGATATACCGATAAAATACAGTTTGTGTAGAATGGGAAGGACAGCGTTGAAATTAGCAAGGTGCTGAGACAGGGAGGTCCTTTTTCCCCGCTGTTATTCATGCTGTACATAGTGAGGATGGAAAAAGCGCTAGAAGGTAGGGGACGCGCATGCGCTGTGGAGGTGTGGGACGTGGGAGCCGCTCCGTAGAGTTGAGCATTCCTAGAGTAGAGAAAGGGGGGTGAGCGTAGGAGAGAGGGGGGAGAGGACGCGCATGCGCTGTGGGAATGTCGGACGCGGGCGCCGCTCCGTAGAGTAGAGGATTCCTAGAGTAGAGAAAGGGGGTGAGCGTAGAAGAGAGGGGGGGAGAGGACGCGCATGCGCTGTGGGGATGTGGGACGCGGGCGCCGTTCCGTAGAGTAGAGGATTCCTAGAGTAGAGAAAGGGGGGTGAGCGTAGGAGAGGAGAGAGAGAGAGGGAGGGGACGCGCATGCGCTGTGTTGGTGTGGGACGCGGGAAGGAGGGACGGTCAACATCATCTAAGGCATTTCGTTGGATTAAGTAACCACTCCTCGACTTCCTGTTGTGTCTTTTAACACCATGCAACTCTCCCAGGAAACATTTAAAATTGTATAAAAATTCATGGTGCTGAAAATTTGCTGTCTAGGTTTCTGCCTTTAGGAGTTAACAAATAATTCCGAGTTGTTGAGAATGTTGTCGTAATTGTTTGGATGCATACAGTTAAAGCACAGCAAAGTGTCATATTTTGTAAGCAAAAAATTTGTCTTCTCAAGCAATAAGAGCATTCTTCAAATCTGACATGTAGGTATTTGAAAACATACCCTTTCGCAACGTCTAAAGTGATATAATATTTCAATCATAAAAATCTAGAAAAAATACTCACCGAAAGATGCGTTTGTACCATCGAATTCCGAAATCATGGTGCGGCTGCAAATTAAGTTAATTCGTCAGAAAACAACGACAGAATGAAAAAAAATATTTGTCTTACTTCGAAATGTAGACAAATATGTCCGTTGACTGTTGTAATCGTTGGTACTTTTGCTGTATAAAACGTTTAAACATGTAAAGTGTTGAAACCGTTAACGACTCCTTTTCCATCACCCTGATGTTTTCGAGTTCCTGAAAAGCAACAAGTTTAGTTAAGCATGCTGCCGACGCATACACAAGTGTGAGTCACGCAACAGCCGTTAACAGCAAAGTCCAGAATTTTTTCTTACGTGACGTTTCAGTAAATTAAGCCCCGCGAACAGAAATTCCAGTGAGCCATTCTTAAGGTGTTGGAAGCGAAGTTCAGCCTATGGTAGGAAAAAAACCAGAAATTATTCGTATTTTGTGCGAATTTAGACCTAAATATATGGATATTGGCAAGTGCCAGAATTCCCGCATTCTTGAAATATTTAGTAATTAACACAAGTGAAATTAAGAAAGCTGATGTCTTCATGGACTACTTTCAGCATTGGCATATGTAAAAATTACGATTCTCTTCTTAAGTTTACCACTAAAGGCACATTTCCGGTTTCTACCCAAAGGAAAACACAATTATTCTGTGGTTATGGAATAACACGAGTAGAATGAAGTGAGATATTTCGGGCAGGCCCGTAGCCAGGGGGGGAGGGGGGGGGGACTAGCCCCCCTCCATCCAAATTTCAGGGGGCTAGCCCCCTTCCCCCCCCCCCCTGAAATTAGGATGAAGGGGGGTGTTTTACCGGGGCCAATAATAAAAATAGGTGTTTTTCAAGACTTTCAACAAGTGCCCCCCCCCCCCCCCCCCCCTGTAAAAAATTCCTGGCTACGGGCCTGATTCCGGGAGATATTTGGAAATTTAATGTAATCGTTAGAAATCCAGAATTGTGAAAAACTTTTATCAAAGGCTGCCGTAAAAAGCAGGCCTAAGATTATGAGCTCGATTTGGGTGCCCATACAAACCAAAATGTTTTCGCGAGTTTACATAGTTTAAGGAACAAAAAAGTCAGATATTGTATGGAGACAGCTACACTTACTGCGAGATTCTTTTTTTTTTGGCCGTGTTTTTTTTTATAAATATCAACATTGTGGGACAGATAACTATATGTTTACACACCAGCCGCTGTACGCCAAGACACTTTTCACTGTCTTTTGTAATACCTCTTTAGTAAATATTTTCCCAGACGCTCTTAGCATTAAATTCTGATTTCACATACCCGCAAAGCAAATATACAGGTGCAGGAACTAAATGAAAGCTGCAACGCAAACATAGCGATACTGCTGCTAAGAACACCTGGAGCAGTACTCACACTCGCTAACAGTGCTTGGAGATACATCTTTATATCTTTGCAGTCTCCTTGGTCTCGGTTGTACGCTTGCATTTCAAATTCGAAATCGTAGAAAAAGTAAACGCTGACAGAAACGTTTACTCCTGCAAAGAAGAGGGGACAGTTTTTATTAACCTTCATTTGTGACAGATAGAAGATAATGTGTACGATATTGAATACCTTCTTTAATATGCAAATCTTTCAGTGCCTATACAGCGCTGTGTGGCATAGGGCATTTTCGTATTTCTTGGCTAGGGCTTGGTCAAACCATTGTGCTCTGGCGAGGATTCACAATGTTAAACAGCGCATAAGACAAGAGACAGGTTGAGAAGAAAACAGTACACTCCTGTTTTCTTGTTTTTCTCTCAGCCCGTGTGTTGTCTTACAGATGTTTTCATCATGAATCCGTGCCAATTTGCCCAACTTTCCATCTTGCGCTGTCGAGACCGACTGTAAAAATATATCATGAGGGGGGCGGATTTGACACGAGGCTCACGCTTTGCAAGATACGATACAGTACTTACAAAAGCAGCTTATGGTATATAAATGTTCCTGTGATAAATATTCAGCCACTCGGAGTGCTAGGATGGTAAATAATGAGGCCGGCACGCACTCACAAACGAATTGGTTTGCGTATTGCCATCTCCCGCTCCCCACCCCCAACCTAACGTTTATTGTTGCTTCTGGCGTAATTGTTTTTTAGTTTCGATGTTTTAAAACACCTTAATGTTATAAATATACTGGTTGTACTCAAGAAATTAGGCATTCTCTTCTAAGTTTTAAAGACCCTGCTCAAACTTCTATAACATCAGGGCCATTCTACGCCAAACGGCCCAACCGATTTGGCGACAATCTGAAATGTATTCGAAAAAAATCGTGCTGATTTAATGCATTGGAAACAACTAATTCCTAGAACATTTCGGAAAGAAAAACTTTGGATTGTGCGGGAGCCTTCCGAATTTCTCAGTGTCGTCTGAGTGGTGTTTTCCTGAAAATTTATGCTGAAGTACCCTGTCTCGTTTCAATACCAAATTTGGTTGACATATTAGGCAAAGGCGTTTGTGTAAGCTGTTCGAAGATCAATATTACTGATGCAATTTACCTACCAATACACCTCCAGATATTTTACCAGAATGTTCTATGTTTAAATTTTTTCCATTGTAATATTGCGCTATGTATGAAGAATGTCTAAGTGAAGAATACTTGCTGATGGAAAGTATATATCTCTAGGAAAATTTTCAGACCACCGAAGCTTCGAAATTGTACGAGAAAAAAAATGACGAATTTCAGAAAGCATAATTTTGATCCACATTGTGATGCAGTTTTAAACCACGTGGTGCTCCAATTATAAATCCGCTTTATACGTCAGTTGAAAGCAAATAAATAGTTCCTCTTATATGGTAAGTTTCATCATTACAATTTTTGTTTTAAGGAAGTAAATAATTATTGAAGTTTCCCATCAATGACAGTGGGGAGCTTCCACGAGGAAGATGCCGTATTGCCAAATGGGAAGATGGCAGTCAATGGGGAACTTGAAAAGTTATTTTCTAACAAAGAATGTAACAATTACATTTGCCATATAAGAAGAGCTATTTAGTTTATTTCAATTGACGCATAAGGATGATTTTTAATTGAAGGACCACGTGTTGTAAATTGCAATAAAAGTTCGGTTGGGCCTAGTTGCAAATTGCGTCTTCATGTGGGCCAAAATGATGATTTTCTCAAATTCCTCATTTCTGCTCTTAAAATACAGAAACTTCAGTGGTCTGAAACTTTTTTAAAGCCTAATATACTTTTCGTAGAGTAAGTATTGATTACTCATGTATACATACACAACTCCACATTAAATAAAAAATGCAAATGTAGAACATTTTGGCGAAATATCAGGAAGTGTATATGGCAGAAAAATTGCAGTAATATTATTGAACCTCGAACACCTTACACAAACACATTTGCTTAATAGATAATTCAAAATTTGATATTGAAACAAAAAACGACAGCTCAGAATAAATTTTCTGACAAATAACAATCAGAGGACATTCTGCCACATGGGCAAATTGTTTTCTTTCCGAAATATTTTAGCAATTCGCTATTTTCAGTGCAGTAAATCAGCCAAACGTCCCAGCCAGAATGGCTGGGACGTTCGGCGTGGAATGACCCATGTATTCGTAATGGCTATACAGAAGTCTGCTTGTTCCAGGGGTACTGTTTTTGTGCTGAGCGAAAAATAAGAGAAATAAAAAAATACATGAAAGTTAATCACAGGAAGTATTGCTAGCCTACGTACCACTAGCGCTTGGGAACAGATGACGACATAGCGAAGAAAAACAATAAAGAGCCCCAAAATCTTTATGGATAACACGGGTAGCCCTTTGCCATTGTCAGTCTATGCTACGTACACAATGCGGTATACTTGACTGTCAGAAACTAAGATGGTGCATTAACATACAAACTACGAACACTCTACGTCCTTTCTATACATAGCGAGAGCATTCCATCACGATATTCTTTCCCAAACAGTGCGAGCATTTTGCTGCACATAGTACAGTGCTTCTAAGACGAGCATTGTCGGCGTTCTGTATGTGAAACCTTTGTGAGAACTAGTATAAAGTAGTGAGAAGCTTAATGCTGAAATCTTTTAACTAGGCGCCCTTCGTATATCACAGAGCAACGTGTGTTCAAGACAAATGAGTTACCTTCGGTAATGTTAACAGGCTCGGTGTAGTTTGAGGCTTCCTCAGTTGTATTTTTTTCCAGCGTGGCTTGCGTAGTTGTCGTCGTCGTGTCTGGTGGCGCTGTTGTATTTGCTGTCAGATCTAGAATGTAACCATCGAAATTATCAGACATTTCTAGTATTATAGTATTATTAACCGGCTGATTCGCTCACATTCGATGGAGCATCCGTTATTAGGAGACTGCGCATACAAATATGCGTGTGGCAGGCGCACCTCCTAGGGCCTATTTGTGTACACTTGCCAGTGCCGGGTTTTTTGCGAGTAATGTCGCCTCTGCCGCCACCGAAACCTGTAACTCATAGGAGCTTCGCTTAAAAAGAAAACGTCAGACCTGCGCGAAACACGCAGCACAGTCAGCACAGTCGCAGAGTAGGCTGGGGGAGCGGCCTCGATAGAGCCAGTTGTAAGCTCTCTTAGGGCGCCTGCAAAAAGTGCAGCCGTGAGGTACTAACTAGGCAAACAAGAGGAATAGAAAACTTTGCGATCCCTACCCTGGAAACCGTACCACTTCTCTGAAGAAATGGGCCGGACAAAATCACAGCATATCCACGGAGTGAATGATGATGAGTGAGCGAAGCTCCGGAGGTTCATCGGTAAACCGCGAATCCTCCGTAAATTTTGCCCAGTCGATCATCATGTAAATCACGCTTCACGCATCATCATGCTTTCCGAGCCCTCCGCTCCGCCGCCTTGTCTTCGTCGCTCATTGCGCTCTGACTGCCGAGAGAAAGAGGAAGCGCGCCAAGAGCGAACGCATTTTATAGCTTTGGCCCTCTAGCGGTCTCCCGCATCGGGGGGTGGAGCGAGCGCCGCCGCGCCTCAAGCGGTCTCCGATTCAATGAGCGCAATGCGCCTCCATCCAATGAGATTCGAGCGTCGCCGCGCTATCCAGCGGTCTCCTATCACACTAGAGCACGGAGCGGAGCCGTCTCCTACGCATCGGAATGGAGCGAGCGCCGCAGCGCCATCGGTATCTAGTGAGCACTCCGAGTACTAGAGGTGGCTACGACGCACAACGAGGGACTAACCCATGCCCTAAGGAGCTTCGCCCCTAAAACTGGGGAAGGGGCGAAGCATGAAGGGAAGGGCATTTCAGCTCCACTAACTTGAAACCTGGGGACGCGGGGTGAAGGATGCAGTCCGCTTTCAGTTAACGCGCACGCTGCGAATCTTTATTCTTCAACTACGCACAAGAGAAATCTCCCACCGGCACTACATTGCAGGTCAAAATCCAGTGCCTATATGTACGGGGTGGCCAGTGAACGGTTGTGCAGCGCGAGCAGTCGTTTTTTTTCAATCAAGAAACTCGCTAGCAGACGCTGCCTGCATCAGCGTTTTATCTCGCGGGCAAGGGCGCGTTCTCGTTCCTTGCGAGCTGGTAGTTCAGCGTTCATCGCAGAAAGAGCGATTTGAGGAGAGACCTGAGCGATGCAGAGAAAGAGCGTTTCCATAGTCAACGCGCGCCGTTCTCTTTCTCTCGCCACACGGCGAGCGTTGAGGCGGTGGCGCCCTCTCTTGCGCTCAAACAAATTCACCGTTACAACAGCAGACGAAGAATAGACTGAGGACAAAATAAAAATAAACAATGGCTTTAACTTTAGAGTCGTCTTAGGTAAAGGCGTAAGGGAGACCCTGTGGCTTTTTCGTTCCAAGCAGAGGTGTGGCTCTGCGCTAAAACACTTGCTTATCATGCAGAATGCGCGAGTTAGAATCCACCTCGAGCCCCGAGTTTCTTTTTTTTGTTTGTTTTTCAACATTGTATGTACGTGATAGCGTCGACATACAGTGGCGGCGGCAGAAAACTACGCCACTAGAATTGGCTATTGTTGTAAGCTTATAAAAGCTTACGCTGTAAAACAGATTTACCTGTGGTCGTGTTACTGGGCTTCGTGGAGTTTGAAGTTTCCATCGTTGTATTTTCCTGTGCGGTTGGTGTAGATGTCGTCGTGTCTGATGACGCTTCTGTATTTGATGACAGATCTAGAAAGCAACCATCGAAATTTTCAGAGATTTAACGCTTTTAGTTCAGCGAACACAAGACATCCAGGCAGAAACAGGGCGTGAAAGTACATATTCCCAAGTTCACATAACAAGTAGCTAAAAATTATGGCAGTTTCGCACTAGTGTGCCAAGCCTGAAAAATGCAACTGGGTGGCCTACCTTGTTCGTCTTCATTTTTATTTTTTTTTGTTTCTTTTCTTTCTCTCAGTTTCTTTTTGTATCTGTGTATTTCTATATCTTTCTTTCTCTATATATCAATTTATTTCTTTCTTACCTATCTTTCTCTCTCTCTGTTTTTTCTATCTGTTCTTCGTGTCTCTTTCTTTCTCTTTCTCTCTGTATCTGTGTTTTTTGTCTGTTTATTTTTGTGTCCTATATTTCTCCCTAATTTTCTCTTCCTCTTTCTTTCCATCGCTTTCTTTCGCTCTGTTTTCTCTCTTTCTCTCTCTCACACTTTTTCACGCTTTCATTTTCGCTTCACAGTCGCACTTGCTGTACATGGTAGTAGGGCTTGCCTAATTCCTGTGTGTGTGTGTGAAAAACATTTATTCAACGAGAGTTTGCAGGCCCAAAAGGACCCTTTACATAGGGGGAGTCCTTATTCCGGGACCCCGCTGGACAAGGCCGCTACCCGCGCCCGTTGGACTAGAGCTCTTTGATCTTCCAGTACTGAGCAATTGAGTAGGACTGCCTCCCATGCCTCTCTAGTAGGGGAAGGGTTAGGGGGAAGGGAAGGATTCATCTGACATGCCCACACCATGTGAAAGTTATCGGCAACTTCCCCACAGTGAGGGCACCGCCCATCAACTTTGGGAACAAAATGCTTTATTATGGCAGGACACAACAAGGTGTTGGTCTGCAGGTTCATCGGCCTTACTCAGGCCCTTAGCAGGGACCGGGAAAAGCCGTGGAGTTCGCAATAGTGCACCAGAATTTCTCTGAATCGCAGTAGCGGCTGCCTAGTCTCTGAGCCTTCCGGAAAAGCCTGGGTGAGGTGCCCGGTGGTTAAGCGCGCGGGCGGCCGCATCCGCAGCCTCGTTACCTCTAAGGACCTGGTGGCTCGGAGTCCAAACGATGCGTTTGGGGGGACGGGTCTGTATCCCTGACGGCTCGCTTTAGAATACCGTAGGCTAAAGGTGAGACCTCGCCCGCCAGGTAGTTTTCACAGGCTCTGCGCGAATCTGTAATGATTACCCTAGAGTTCGTGTGCGAGGCGGCAAGCGCTATTGCTACCTCCTCAGCCCGCGCGGAGTTGAAAGCCCGATAGGAGAGCCCGTTAACGCGTTGGTCCTGGTGAACTACGGCGGCCGTGTGGCGCGTACCTTCCTGAGGATTACTGCACGACGGAGCACAAGTTACCGGTAGCTTAAACTGCGAAGAGAATGAAGAAAGCGCGTGCTGGTTCGTGATGATGATCGTTTTCTACAGCGGAACGCAAGTACCGATAGCCTAAACAGCTTCGCTGTAGAAAAAATTAACACAACGCTAGGGCTTCCAGAAAAATGAAGAGGAAGTGACCACTGGGCAGCCATGATATGCCTAAGTGAAGTGGTCAAGAAGGCCAACGTATGTTTGGGCACGAGTTCTTGAAAACTTACGAAAGTTCTTGTTCGATAGTCTCGCTGACTCCACTTTTAAGAGTCAATCGGACTGGACAGATTAAAAGCGAGCTTGGGGGGCATGATTAAGGCGCCACTGCTACCTGTAGCTGAAGGGAACAATGGCTACTAAAGCCTCTTCCACATGACACCGATTTCGCTCGACGAGCGGCGCGGCCGCCTTCGCGAGGTACGTACATCACGGTTTGAGGCTGCTAATACTCTTATTTATTTAAAGGTAAACATATTT
>JALIZH010021708.1:0-22500 GCA_030522465.1 Rhipicephalus appendiculatus | reverse complement strand
GTAAGCTGCAGTTGCATTTCAAAGCTGTCATCGGACAGCTTATCCCGATTTTTTCTCCGCACCTACGCGAAATATAAGCGCTCGACGGACACGCTTTGTGGTACTTCTGTATTCACTTTCGAAAGGGCCGGTGGCCGAGTGGAAAGTATTCCTTCGGCCTACTCAGCACGATGTCATGAGGCACCAAAGGTACCGAGACAGTCGCACACTGGCGATGATGTTGAGAATGCACTTCCAGAGAAGTCATCCCTGGTTGTGCTGCAGCTCAGGCAGGTCGCTACACCCCGAGTCGTGATGTCCGCAAGCGAAGCATATCTCAACCGCTCGCTTTTGACGGTTGCGAGGGCCGCATTTCGCTTCGATCCATCTACCATCAATGACAACTTGAACCTCGATAGCAAGTTAGCCTAAACGAGCAGATGCATATAAGAAATTTCGGCAATCAGCTCCCCATTGCAATTTTGCCCCGCAACAATGGGCCCCGGGCGTGGTCGCTTTGTCTTAACGTCTGGCGGGCCGACAGCAGTCCGCCGCTGCGACAAAATAACGTCGGGGAGAGCTCTGAGAAAGCAGTAGCTCCTACGAGACGAAGGAATTTTTTGTAAAATTCTTGGGATCATTGGCAGCAAGATGGCAAGTTGGGCCAGTTGGTTTACGTTCATATTTGATGACTTTGTCGAAGCGCACCGAGACACACACAAGTAGTAGCAGACAGGACAGCGCTTACTCACAACTGAAGTTTTATTAAAGAGAAAACGTATAAATAAGCAGATACATGGTTCTTTGCGCATGTGCAACAGAGCAGGGTGCAACAACAAAATATATAAGTATACATAACAAAATACTCGTATCGGGATTACAAGTATTTCCTGCGTTACATGTTATTCACGAGATATTGGATCACTACGTGTCTAGATACGCGTATTCTTTATCGTGTAGCACAATAGTGGCTTGACTGACACAGTCATGTCCCCTCTTGCGGATATGGTAAGATTCTACTAATTCGCGAGTCAACTGATCCTTATGTCTGAAAATGATTTCTGTTTCTTTGAACACAGGGTAACATCCGCAGTTTTTACAGTGCACTGCGAGATGGGTGTTGCTTGACGCCTTGATAGATGCGTGGTGTTCTCTAAGTCGATCATTCACGCATCTTCCAGATTGTCCAATGTAGACTTTGCCACAAGAAAAAAGTATCATATAAACCACGCCCTTTGCGCATTTCACAAACATGTTTCGGTGTTTCACGGAGCAAGCTTTTAAAACCATTTCTTTGTTAACGCGCGGACACAGGCTTGCCAGTTTGTTTCTAGCCGAAAACTTAAGTTCTACGCTGTACCTACATGTTTCAAGTTGTGCGCCAGCTTGTGCACATATGGAATGACAGCCATTTTCCCGCGCTTCTTTGTCTCTGAACTGGCTCCCTGTTTACTGCCCTTTATTTCTCTGGCCAAGAGCGTGCAGACCGAGAAAATTAACTGCGTGGGGTAACCTGACTTCTGGAATTTCTCCAACTGAGTCTTGGAACTACCACTAATAAGATGAACACAGGATTTTTGCAAAGCTGACATGAGACAAGATTTGACTATACCCCTCTTTACTAACTTAGAGTGCCCGGACGCGTAATCTAGCACTGGCTTAGCACTTCTTGGATGGTAACACCAGCAAATGTGTTCTTTATTGAAGACCAACTTTAAATCCAAGAACTGCAACTCGCTATTTTTAGGCAGCTCTGTAGTGAAACTAAGGCCCATGTTATTTTCCTTAAACACCTTTAAAACATTCACTACCTCTCGAGATGAATCCGTGTTATGTGTGAATACAAACTGGCAAGCCTGTGTCCGCGCGTTAACAAAGAAATGGTTTTAAAAGCTTGCTCCGTGAAACACCGAAACATGTTTGTGAAATGCGCAAAGGGCGTGGTTTATATGATACTTTTTTCTTGTGGCAAAGTCTACATTGGACAATCTGGAAGATGCGTGAATGATCGACTTAGAGAACACCACGCATCTATCAAGGCGTCAAGCAACACCCATCTCGCAGTGCACTGTAAAAACTGCGGATGTTACCCTGTGTTCAAAGAAACAGAAATCATTTTCAGACATAAGGATCAGTTGACTCGCGAATTAGTAGAATCTTACCATATCCGCAAGAGGGGACATGACTGTGTCAGTCAAGCCACTATTGTGCTACACGATAAAGAATACGCGTATCTAGACACGTAGTGATCCAATATCTCGTGAATAACATGTAACGCAGGAAATACTTGTAATCCCGATACGAGTATTTTGTTATGTATACTTATATATTTTGTTGTTGCACCCTGCTCTGTTGCACATGCGCAAAGAACCATGTATCTGCTTATTTATACGTTTTCTCTTTAATAAAACTTCAGTTGTGAGTAAGCGCTGTCCTGTCTGCTACTACTTGTGTGTGTCTCTCGGTGCGCTTCGACAAAGTCATCAAATATGATCATTGGCATACTGGTTTCTACTGTGTTGTTTGAAAGCGTGGTCGCTGCTACCGTCGATACATCTCCGGTCGACTTTGCCTTTAACACATCTATAAGGCAGAAAACAAAATGGAATCAGTTTACGCTATGTGCATTTAACCGGGCCGGAATTACATACATTCCTGCTTTCTAAATAGGGTATCACGTCTCTTAAGCCGCTTAATTACATCTCGCATTACGCTGATCGAGTGCAACAGCAACGGAGAGTACGAGGGTGCCTAGATCAGCGCGAACTCGTTATGTAGGAGTACGACCTGCTAGATCGCCATTTTCCACTGTAATAGCAACGTTTGCGAGTTCACTCATTGGTTGGTTGCTGATAGAGCAGGATTCACAAGCCTGAGCCCTACGTGATTCACAGTCCTTTTTAGATGCGAAGCATCTTATGCTCGGGGCTATGTCTGTCCCGCGTCCCGCGTCCCTCCCTTGTCCGGCCACTTTCATGAAGTAGGGAAGCACCCATTATGTGAACCAGAACACTGTAGTAATATGAAGGCCGTCAACCACTACTACAGTCATCAGAGTCATGGTGGACAGCACAGAGAGGCTGCTTAGCAATGGCTAGGCAGGTGGTGTCTGTCGCCCAGGTTGACCCCATTCCTTGATCTTGCTTGCATGTGTTTGGGGGGGCGCTTAGTCCGTCCCACCTTCCCGCGTCCCTCACCACCACAGCGCATGCGCGTCCCCTCCCCCCCTCTCTCTCTCCTACGCTCACCCCCCTTTAACTACTCTAGGAATCCTCTACTCTACAGAGCGGCGCCCACATCCCAACAGCGCATGCGCGTCCTCTCCCCCTCTCTCCTCTAGGAATCATCTACTCTACGGAGCGGCTCCCGGATCCCACACCCCCGCAGCGCGTGCACGTCCCCTCCTCTAGGAGTCCTCTACGGAGCGGCGCGCACGACAGGTGGTGCGACAGCTGCATACTCCGCTGGGGGGCGCCACGGTAGTTCCGCGGTATGAAATTGATGGAGCGCGCGCGCCTCATTCTCTCTCCTATGCAGATCCGCGATGAGCGCCCGGGCCGCTGCCGCGAAACGAGAGCGGCGACGTTCCTCCCGCTCAAGCTACTTATCTCCCCGCTGCTTCGCATCCACACATGGTTCCCTTAGCGGGAGATAAAAATGAATAACGCACTTTGTTCAGACGGGACCGATCATCAAGGCCGTGCAGTGTCGTACAATTTGTACTTAGCGCGATATGACATTGGTAAAGGCTCTGGGAATAAAGGTCTTTAAGAATGAACATCAACCAACTAGCCCAACTTCAAGAATGAACATCAACCAACTAGCCCAACTTGGTGCTCTCCTGTCTTTAACAAAGCCGGTCTTTTTTCATTTCGGAAGAGTTGTCTAGGAAGCTTGGTAAGATCGACTAAGCCTGATTGGTTGAACGAAAGCAAGAGATGAACCAGATGAGAATTTGGTTTGCAGCCCTACACGGGTAGAAACGGGAAGGGTAATGGACAGGAGGAAAATGACAGGAGATAGTGAACATGTGGAAATTCATGATGCGCTGTGCTCAGACCACCCGAGATTTTGTACCAGACCCTCTCTCATTGCGCCATATAGATCGAAAGCGAAAGCTTGATCCCGACCATGGCGACCACATTTCGAAATATGCGAATGTGCTCTTCTACTTTCAAGTGCCCGTTGAAGAACTTCAGGTGGCCAATTTATTCCGGAGTGCCCACTTCGGCGCATATGCCTCAAAAGAAAATTTCGTGTTTGTTTTTCCTTTGCACAAAGAACCTTGCATTTTTAGCGCAGAAAACAAGGTCATGTATGCAAATAGTTTTTATTTTGCAATCTCGTCTTCCTCTCAGCTTTCGTCTCGAGCAGCCAACGGATCTAATGGATGACGCTTATCGGGATCCTCGAACAGAAATAGAGTTCTAACTTTGAAAAATGGCGTTACAGTTCTCAGTAACGCTCTATGGTGAGTTATAGTTTGTACATGACTTCGAAAAAAAAGGCAGTGCTGAAATTTGGAGTATACGGGAACCGCGTCTTCTTGTGTTCTTAATATCTGCGAGAGCAAAAATGGACCTGCTGGTATAGCACCTTCACTGGGTTTTCTCAGCGCGAGTAAGAATCTGGACAAGAAAATCTGACACAAGTCACCATGTCTGTGTCCTTGCATGCCTTTTGTTCAGAGTTTTACCTGTGCTCAGAAAACCCTCATCATCTACGGCCCTCTCTTTAGGGCTGTCTTCTCGAAGGTCCTCCTAGGTCACGAAATGGTCACTGAGGCCAGTGTATTTCAACAACCGCAACCGCGCAAAGGCAAACATTGCTTTGTATGGTTTGAAAATGACGCGTGTGTGTTACCCTGCTTTGAGTCATCTTGGCTCGTAGCTGTATCTGTTGAGCTAAGTACCATTTCCGTTGAAAGCGCCTTGGCAATATTTTTCCCTTTAACATGCATAATTATGGCAATAATTGCGAATGTGTATGTGAAGCTGTTCAGGGTTAGCCTCACTCGATCAGGAATTCAATAGCCAGAGAGCCAATCGCAGTTGCAGACAGCAGGACGAAAAACTAAATTTGTAAACCAAGTTTACAAGCAGTGTCAAAGTATTGCACGAACAACTTCCTTATGTAATTGCAACTTTCTGAATGTAAGCAGCAGTTGCATTTCAAAGCTGTCATCGGACAGCTTATCCCGCTTTTTGCTCCGCACCTACGCTAGATAAGCGCTCGACGGACACGCTTTGTGGTACTTCTGTATTCACTTTCGAAAGGGCCGGTGGCCGAGTGGAAAGTATTCCTTCGGCCTACTCAGCACGATGTCATGAGGCACCAAAGGTACCGAGACAGTCGCACACTGGCGATAATGTTGAGAATGCATTTCCAGAGAAGTCATCCCTGGTTGTGCTGCAGCTCAGGCAGGTCGCTACACCCCGAGTCGTGATGTCCGCAAGCGAAGCATATCTCAACCGCTCGCTTTTGACGGTTGCGAGGGCCGCATTTCGCTTCGATCCATCTACCATCAACGACAACTTGAACCTCGATAGCAAGTTAGCCTAAACGAGCAGATCCATATGAGCAATTTCGGCAATCAGCTCCCCATTGCAATTTTGCCCCGCAACAATGGGCCCCGGGCGCGGTCGCTTTGTCTTAACGTCTGGCGGGCCGACAGCAGTGCGCCGCTGCGACGAAATAACGTCGGGGAGAGCTCTAGAAAGCAGTAGCTCCTACGAGACGAATGAATTTTTCGTAAAATTCTTGGAATCATTGGAATAAAAAGTAACGAGTAGAGAGAGGGAGAAAGGTTAAGTTAAAGGCAGGGAGGTTAACCTGAAGACAATTTTCGGTTTGCTACCCCGCACTGGGGAAGGGGTAACGGGGAATAGAAAGGTGAGGCAGGAAAGAAAGTGAGTAACGTCACACTTCACTTTACCCAATAATGGTAACGTAAGTACGTCACTCGTTACAGTTCCGAAATAGTAACGAGTACGTTAGTAAGGTCAGGGTTGTCTGTCGAAAAGACAAGAAATATCCAAGAAATTGCAAAAACTAGCCAAGAAGTAGCAAACTGCAAGGTTATGTTTAAATTACTAAATGAAAGAGACTTTTTGGTAAAAAATGTAAGTACAGAAAAAGCGCTTTTAAATCATAACTGCTGATATTAAATTATAAATTGTTGACTTAAGCAATCATACTTGTCCGTGTCCTGTCGTGCGCTACACGCGTACAAGCAATCATTTCGTACGGGATGGCGAAGTTCCTTGCTCTGATACAGAAATGATGCGCTCTTCACACGTCTTGAATTGCTTTTCTTAAGCGGACTATAACTACCAAACCTGCAGCGACAACAAAAATGAGTAATGCATGTGTGTGCTTAGAATAACAGTTGCTGGGATTTAAGCATAAACTGTAGTCTCTTCGATATCGTTGATTGCGCGATGACGTTGTCCGAGCAGTTAACCCCTCTAAACCTTTGTCTACAGAGGTCTTGTCACACGATATCGTGTCTCTATCAATCCTGCGAAGAAACAGAAGCCATTGACTACTATTTTTTTGCTGACGTCGTCGATATTCGTTACTCAGAAAAAGAATTCTCGCTCTATATGACTCTCCGTACGAAGTTTTGATGCTTCGATTTTGGGATATTGCCACAGGGATGGATGCCTTTGATGTGGTGTGCAATTTTATACAAGCTACTAAATGAATACATTTGAATCTCGACTTTTGCAGATATATTCGTCAAGTAATGAGTAAAATGTATTAAAATCTAGTACATTTATTCTAGATGGGTATGGTCAGTTTACTGCAGCTGTCTGGTCTGATTGCGCAATCGCAGAATAATTACTGTCTGTCTTTTACATTTACTTTCATTTGTAAAAGGGTCAAATTCAGTTTTGGGAGCTTGAAAAAAAGTCACAGTTTCGCCACTAGGGCGAAGCAATGAATGCGATAGCACGAAATTAGTTTGTCACACGAAGAACGACAAGCAGCTCTATATTTGCAACGCGCCGCCGCAGCACAAAGAAGGACGCTCCAAAAGGGCGCATATAGGCATAGGCGTGCGCACGAGGGGGGGCAGAGGGGGGCGGCCGCCCCCCTAGTCACCTGAGATAGGGGGGCGCAAATTCTGCCCCATACATTGACTTAATAGGAAGGGGGGGGGGGGGGCGCTGCGATGAACCTTCGCCCCTCCCTGCCCCCCCTGAAGGGGAACCCCGCGCACGCCTATGCATATAGGTACACACAGGACAAGCGTAAACTAACAACTGTCGCAGTTGTTACGTGTTTGTATTTGAGCAACGCGTTGGGAGTGTCCGCAATGCAGAAGCCGACGCTGTTGTTGTTGTTGCCTCTGACATGGCTCATACCCACTCAGGGGAATTGGCCAAGGATTGATTATATTATGATTATATGACTTTTCGACCCTGTTTGATACTTCTTTTTCTTTTAAACTGCGCACGTTGAATGACCCCTCTGCGTCTCCTGCCACGCGGTGGCGTCTGACGCCATGTTTGCCCGGTGTTCTTTTTTTTCCCTTCTACATCATAAGTGGCTCAGAAGGGAGCCACTTTTTCGTGCGCATCTCAAAAGCAGTTTTCAATTTGAAAGAAACTGTAAATGCGTTGCGTGATAGAAACATGCTCAAGCTGTTCCGAGATCTGCGTACCGCGAGCGGCAAATGGTGCATATGAATAGCTCGCCGTTATATCCGTGTGGCTGTGTTGGCTAGAGCAGCAGGCTGCGGAGCGAGGGGTCGCTGGTTCCAATCCCCGGTCAGGTGGTTTGCAATATTTTTCTATTGATTTATTTTTCTTTATGCCTTTTTTATATATACACATACATATACATATCCGGGACATGACGGCGTCGACAGACGGCGACGGCGAAAATCAGCCGAGAGTGTCCATATAATCGCTATCACAATAAAACGCTTCGGACACCTTATTTTGACACCGCATACTCGGTCGCCAGAGGCTGCGACGTCGCGAGCTATTGATAATTTAGTTCAAATCGAGGTAACACGAAAGTAGCCAAAACTAGCCAAATCTAGCCAAGACGTTTTTTGCCGAGACGACGTTGCACACCGCGCCAATTCACGGAACAAGGGGCTCGGCTGCCGGTAGCGTTCTTACGTACCGGATGTTGCCAGAGGCAGCGGTGGTTACTTTGATCATTTCATGGTATATGCGACAGATAGCACTGGTCATCGCCTCCCATGTTTCTCTCTTGGCCTTCTCACACAATCACTGATTTCTTTTGCACGTCATCGCGTATCGGTGGGCGGTCATAACACCACGTGACCATCTACCTGGCTCTCATCGCCCGGTCTGGGCCATATCTGGGCCGCCCTCGAGGCGCCCTAGCTTACGGAGTTATCAGACGCATGAGTTGCTGACAGAAACAATGTCCTGGTAGCTTTTGGTAGCCACTATGTTACAATCGTAGATTTGTAAGGACCAAGAAATCTCTCTCAATTTTACGAAATTCCCGATTTAGCAAAAGAATTTGAGCGTTCTCATCGCTTCAATTAAGATGCGTTTCAACTGCGCACGCATAATACAAGGCAGACGGGTGACTCGTCGTTAACCGTGACGTGTAATAAAATAAAAAAGCCAAGCGCAGATAGCAAGAAGGACGGAAAAAAGTATAAACAATGACTTTCAAGTGTGGCCAGGCTGAAAAATAATACAAGAAGCACAATAATATAATAATAATATGTGAGGTTTTACGTCCCAAAACCACGATTTGATTATGAGAGACGCCGTAGTGGAGGGCTCCGGAAATTTCGACCATCTGGTGTTCTTTAACGTGCACTGACATCGCACAGTACACGGGCCTCTGCCATTTCGCCTCCACCGAAATGCGACCGCCACGGCCGGGATCGAACCCGCGACCTTCGGGTCACCAGCCGAGCACCGTTGCCACTCATCCACCGTGGCGGACATACAAGAAGCACAAGTGCGAATGTTGAATGGAAAACGGGAACAATTTTTCAATTAGTTTGAATTTATTAGTTTGAGTTTTGAATTTTCTTAATTGTTTAATTTTTCGCGAAAAAAAATGAATATTTGAAAAGATTAAATCTGGTAGCAGACTGGCGCACTTTGAATGTGGGATCAGTACGGGTAGATGTATACGTGGGCTTCAGCACGTAGTTTACTTTTTGAATGCCCGTTAACCCATGAAATATTTTATGAACCGAAGGCAAACGTAAATATTTGCACCTGTCTTCAAGAAGAGGACACCCTGAAGTATTCTTGATTTCGATAGACCTTTTAGAAAAGTCATATCCGCGTGAGACGAAACGTACCGCTCTCAGCTGCACACACTTGAATGCACTGATGATTACTTTAGAAAAATGATCATACGTGTTACACGCGTACTCCGAAAATGTGCGTACATTCGACATGTCTTTCTGGCCGGCCGATGCTTGTTTAAAGTTGCGTCTCAAGAAGTTTAATGTGTTGCTAGCTTTGGATACAATGCAATTTACGTGTGCCTTCCACGTTAAATTGCTGTGAAAATGACTCCTCGGAACTCATATTATCTCGCAAGAGACGACAGTGCTTTATTTATGACATAGTTTTTCATGAGAGGTTATTTTTTTTGTTCGTGAGTCCTTACAGATTACAATTGGAATGATCGAGAGTCATGTTACAAGTGGAACAGCAAGGCACAATATTGTCCAGATCACCTTGCATCTGTACACTGTCTGCATCGCATAAAATTTCATGGTAAATACTGCAGTAGCCACGTGCATAACCTTGATGACAGGCTCACTGGTAATGATTAGCTTTGAAGGCAAGGCCACACTTGTTCCCCTACAACGCGTTTGTTTCATTAAACTGTCATACCACTCGTATTCGAAAGCAGCACCCTCAAGCAGGCTCACTGAACACCAAAACGGTGCGGGAACAAATGTCAACTCTGCACGCATTATATGCGCTATCGTTCCTTCCACAAGGACACAAAGACGATGGGGTATTTTGGGCAGGACGATATAAATGAAACAAAACTCCGTCTGTCATCTTTAACCCTTTCAGGGTCGAATTTTTTCGCGAAATGCGTGCCAAAAAATGTGTAATTTTTTTTATTGCTGAAATAAATTCTTCAGACCATTCTATTTAAGAAAAAAATTGTCCAAAATTTTTTTTCGTGACCGTAAAGTGACAAAAAAATCATTTTGTGTTGTTACATACACATGGTTCATTCATAGTAACATCAAGCAAAATCCTAAACAAAAACACTTTTACGATTCCTTATAAATAAAAATTATGCATTATAATAAACATAGCTCACAGACATACAAAAATAAGCGCGCCAGAGTACTTTTCCGGTAAAAAAATGTTTTTCCTCTAACACTAAACACTAGGGGAAAGGTCACCTTTGATCCGATCCGGATCGTCACCGCGCACGCTTTCAAGATGTCGCTCCTTTATCATCGTCCGAGCCTGAACTCGTAAATAAATCCTCGCCTGACGAAATGACATCAAATGAATCAGATTCGGCAGTTGGGGAATAGTCCACATCGGAAGAATCGCCGCTCGACCCCCCTAGCACCAGAGCAACCGGCGCGCACTTCCGCAGCCTATAGGCGAACAGCGTGACTGAGCGCACGGAAGAAAACTGTGGGGTTGTGCGCCCGTCCGGAAAACAAAACGAGGGAAAAAGCTATAATAATCCTTCGTGTTATCGCCAACGAGACGGAGTTAGTTTTTCCGAGTTCCCTAAACAGGAAGCTCAACCACGGCGGCATCGTTTGTGTAATTTAGCGCCTCCCGAAGCAGATGTAATCGCGCCCCGAGGAGCCATTAATGAGAGAGTCACAAGCGCTCACCCCTTGAGAGATTAGAAACCAAACAGCCATCAGCTTCGCGGGCGCGAGAAGCGATAACCAACGAAGGACGAAACCGAAACCAGCCGCACCACATGCGCGCGTTCGGGTTTGCAAGCGAAAGCCGCCGCGCCGCCTTGGAAAGCAAAAAAGCAACAGAGAGACATCGGCGCGTGAAAAAAATTTCACGGGTTCCGAAGCGTGGCAGCACATGTCAAGCACGAGAAGTGATCGAAAAAGGCGCGCGTTTTAAACCAGCCGCACCGCGGGCGCGCTCAGATGCGCAAGCGATAGTCGGTGCGATTTTGCGAAGCATAAAAAAAGCAACAATGGAGAGACACCGGCGCATGAAAAAAATTTCACAGTTTTCCGAAGCATGGCAGCACATTCCAAGAAAGAAAAATGATAGAAAAAGGCGCGCGTTTTAAACCAGCCGGACCGCGAACGCGCTCGGGTGCGCAAGCGGTTGCCGGAGCGCCGCTTTGCGAAGCAAAACAAAAAAACATCGGAGAAACATCGGCGCATGAAAAAAATTCCACGTGTTCCTGAAGTGTGGCAGCACACGCCAAGAGAGAGAAATGATCGAAACAAGCGCGCGTTTTAAAGATAAAGGCCGTGCCGTACATGTACGGTGAAAACCATTTGGGCACTGTTAGGTGCTGCCGTACATGTACGGCGAAAACCATCAAAGGGTTAACAGCGAAGCTGTCGAAGATATCGGTAAATTGTGCTCCGTCGTGTACAACTGCTCAGGTGGGTATGCGCCACAGTAATTGGGCAAGCACCAATACCGAGTGCAGCAGTTGCGAGCCTTAAACTAAAACTCAGCTCGGCGAAGTGGAGCACGTGAAACACGCAAAAGAAAGAAATGGAATGAAAAAAAAAACAGAGATAGAGAGAAAATAAAGAGAGAAATAGAGAGGAATAAAGGGAATCAAGTTATAAACAGATACAAAGACCGAGAAACGCATACAAAGAAAGAGAAAGAAACAGACGCAAAAAATAATAAAAAATACAGAGCAATACAGAAAGAGAGGGAAATGGAAGAAAGAAAAATAGAAAGATCGAGAAAGAAAAAGAAATCGAGAAAGAAAGAAAGAAAGAAAGAAAGAAAGAAAGAAAGAAAGAAAGAAAGAAAGAAAGAAAGAAAGAAAGAAAGAAAGAAAGAAAGAAAGAAGATAAAAAAGCCGGCAGAGCCCACGCACTGTGGGAATCGATGTAATGCGAAGCCGCCAGGAAGGAGCAAATCATGCTTTACATAATTTGCATGTCATGTTCGACATGTTAGGACCTGTCATTTATGTTCGTGATACAGTCATGTCAATCAATACCAAATTTGGTGTATATCAAGCTAACGAAACGGCCGCGAGCGCGCCATGAGCGTGGCATGCAAGTCATGTCGCTCATGACATGTCATGATTTCCATATTGCCACTTGTCATTTATGTTCGTCATACAGTCACGTCATTCAATCCCAAATTTGGTGTATATCAAGCTAACGAAACGGCCGCGAGCGCGCCATGAGCGTGGCATGCAAGTCATGTCGCACATGACATGTCATGATTTCCATATTGCCACTTGTCATTTATGTTCGTCATACAGTCACGTCATTCAATCCCAAATTTGGTGTATATCAAGCTAACGAAACGGCCGCGAGCGCGCCATGAGTGTGGCATGTAAATCAAATCATGTTGTTCATGACATGCACGTCATTATTTGCATATTGCCACTTGTCATTTATGTTCGTCATACAGTCACGTCATTCAATCCCAAATTTGGTGTATATAAAGCTAACGAAACGGCCGCGAGCGCGCCATGAGCGTGGCATGTAAATCAAATCATGTTGTTCATGACATGCACGTCATTATTTGCATATTGCCACTTGTCATTTATGTTCGTCATACAGTCACGTCATTCAATCCGAAATTTGGTGTATATCAAGCTAACGAAATGGCCGCGAGCGCGCCATGAGCGTGGCATGCAAGTCATGTCGCACATGACATGTCATGATTTCCATATTGCCACTTGTTATTTATGTTCGTCATACAGTCACGTCATTCAATCCCAAATTTGGTGTATATCAAGCTAACGAAACGGCCGCGAGCGCGCCATGAGCGTGGCATGTAAATCAAATCATGTTGTTCATGACATGCACGTCATTATTTGCATATTGCCACTTGTCATTTATGTTCGTCATACAGTCACGTCATTCAATCCCAAATTTGGTGTATATAAAGCTAACGAAACGGCCGCGAGCGCGCCATGAGCGTGGAATGCAAGTCATGTCGCTCATGACATGTCATGATTTCCATATTGCCACTTGTCATTTATGTTCGTCATACAGTCACGTCACTCAATCCCAAATTTGGTGTATATCAAGCTAACGAAACGGCCGCGAGCGCGCCATGAGCGTGGCATGTAAATCAAATCATGTTGTTCATGACATGCACGTCATTATTTGCATATTACCACCTGTCATTTATGTTCGTCATACAGTTACGTCACAAAAATCTCAAATTTGGTGTATATCAAGCTTACGAAACGGCCGCGAACGCGCCATGAGAGTGGCATGTAAATCATACTTTTCATGACAAGTTAGTCATGATTTTCATGATGTGACCAGCCATTTATGTTCGTCATACAGTCATGTTATGCCATACCAAATTTGGTATTAATCCCATTAACGATACGGCCGGGAGAGCACAAAGTCGTAGGCGGCTAGATAGATAGATAGCTAGATAGATAGATAGATAGATACGCTCAAAGTCGCCGAAGTTCGCTAAGAAATGCTTCGCATTTAAAAAGGCAAGGAAGGCCACCCGGCTCCGCTCTTCCTTCAGGCTTGAAAAATCTAGTGCGAAGCTGCCATAACTGTTTTCCTCACGAGCTTTGCAGTGACCATGTAGTGGCGGCTCCTACTAAACGCATGACCTTCGGCATCGAGGAACACTGCATGTCGATGAGCTTCCGCTGACTACGTGGCCAAAGCTTGACAGCGTCATTGTGGTCGCTCGCCGGACAGATGGCCGTTTGTTTCTAAATTTCGTAATAAGCATATACACTGAAACCTCACCGAAAGTGTCTTGGCTCATAAATAATCAGTATTGTGACGTTCTTTTTTGTAAAAAGCACATTGTTCATGAAATTTAAAAAAAATATGTATGTCCACTGTGACAGACAAAAAAAAGCCCTTTCTATCCTGATATTTATGTACGTTGTGATCTTTATGCACGTAGAAAATGTTGCCGAGTTCACAAAATGTCATTTCATTTCATTTCATTTATTGACCCTAAGGGCCCGAGAACGGGCATTACATAGGGGGGGAATACAATACATTGTACAACGAATAAAGGAAAGCTACAATAAAAGAAGTAACAAACATGAAGAAAGGAAAAGCCAATAACAAGCAAACATAATGCAAACACAATGTAAAAAAGGCAAGCATAGTTCAGTAATACAACGTCGGGTAGACTACAATAGTTGCGATCAATACATATATATGAATGAGTGCAACCTAGGAAAAAAAAAGTATTACATAGAATAAATGAAAATTTGGAATCAGACAATTCAGTTAGTATGGCAGGACTGCTCACAAAGGTAAGGTAGTAGGGCTGATTGAAAACTAGTTAATTCTTGAATGTTTGCAATGGTACGTGGAAGGGCGTTCCACTCATTTATTGATAACACCAAAGGAGAGTGTAAATATTTTTCAGTGCGAGCAAATAGTGGGCGTACCTTGTGATCGTGGTCACATCAAGCTGAAATATTTACGGCTGGATGAATGCATTTGCGTGAAAAAGGACTGTCGTTAAAGTAAACGCTGTGAAAGAAGGATCACGTCGAATATCTTCTGCGTGTTGCGAGCGGCAAAATACCAAGAGTTTTTTTATGGATGATACACTGTGAAAACGCGAATAGCAGGAAGCAACGAACCTAGCGGCTTTACTTTGAATTGACTCCAGCATGTCGGTAAGGTACGTTTCATGCGGATGCCATATGATAGAAGCATACTCTAGGGATAGCTTAATGAGTGAATTAAATGCCTGAAGTTTAGTGTCTGAAGTAGCCACACGTAGGCGGCATTTTAAAATGCCAAGGTTACGAAATGCTTTACTGGTAATCAATTTACATGATTGGTCCATTTAAGATTGTAATGCAGGATAACACCTAACTATTTAATGGACGATACCATTTCAACGGGAGAGTTGTTGATGAGGTATATATTCGGCAAGTGATTCACATCTCAACCGAATTTGACATGCTTGGTCTTTTCAACGTTAATTTTCATTTGACATTTGTTGCACCATTGGGAAAGTGTCGTTAAGTCAGATTGCAGGGTTAAAATGTCGTTCTTGTTGGCTATTTCTTTATATATTACGCAGTAGTCAGCGAAAAGTCGTACGGCAGACTGCATGTTAATTGCTATATCGTTGATATAGATTAGAAATAACAGTGGCCCTAAAACGGACCCTTGTGGAAGGCCCGACTTGACCTGCGTATGTTTGGACATGTAGGAGTCGATTTTAACACGCTGAAATCTGTCAGAAAGCCTTTAATCCACTGAAATGTTTTTTTATCTAGCCGGAGACTACGTAGCTTTGTTAGAAGACGTTGATGAGGGACGAGATCAAACGCTTTAGAAAAATCAATAAAAATTGGATCGATTAACAATGACCTGTTGATGGAGTTGTGTAAATCGGTAACTAGTTCAAACAGGTGAGTGTTTTAGGATTTATGTTTATGAAAGCCATGTTGGTTTTCAAAAAGTAGCTTATTGGATTGAAGGTGAGACATTATGTGGCTGTATAAGATATGTTCGAGCATTTTACAACAAATGGATGTCAGAGAAATAGCACGGTAATTGTTAGCGATGTGCTTGCCTCCAGATTTAAAGCAAGGAATCACGTTCGCAATCTTCCAGTCATCAGGAAGGCACCCAGAATCCAGTGACTGCTGAAATATTATAGAGATAAGAGGTAGGATGATTTGACTGACGTCCGCTTCAAAAGCTTTGCGCCGATACCGTCCGGACCATTGACAAGAAGTGACAGTAATCTGCAAACCGGTTGGCTACTCGAACTGCATTACTGTCCGACTTGAATATCGTGTGCTGACGCCAGAGTGCGCCCTCGGTATGCTATCAACTATCAGAGACTGATCTCCTTATAACAAGATGCAGTTGCATATCACGCGTGTCGGTGCGAGCTACATTAATCGCTGCTTTAACAGCGAGGCTGTTTAAGCCGAAGGTTAACCGTGGATCGTACGCAGGAAAACCTCGCCGTGTGATAACCTGCGTCGCCCAGCAAAGCGTTGGAGGAACGAAAGGAGATGAGAGAAAATGAGAGTGGCAGAAATAAATACCGAGTGCGCTGCGTCTGTGTCATCCCTGTTTTTTGTGTTCTCAACTTCGCAGCGCTGCCTTTTCTTACAGTATGTTCCAACTAGCCTCCACACAAGCTCTTCTGAAATAAATGAAACGAAAGAAAATTTATTGCCGAGGCGCGATTCGAACTCGGGTGCCCAAGGTCCGAAGGCGGGCGTCGTAAGCACTCAGCTATCCAAGCACGCTAGCAGAACAAGCATTTATAGGGACCATATGATTGCGCTGCCGTGGACGAGAAAAAAATTCCCCATCTCCCGCTAAAGGGAACCATGTGTGGATGCGAAGCAGCGGGGAGATAATTAGCTTGAGCGGGAGGAACGTCGCCGCTCTCATTTCACGGCAGTGGTCCGGGCGGTCATCGCGGCGCTGCACAGGAGAGAGAATGAGGCGCGCGCGCTCCGTCATTTTCATACCGCGGAACTACCGTGGCGCCCCCCAGCGGAGTATGCAGCTGTCACACCACCTGTCGTGCGCGCCGCTCCGTAGAGGATTCCTAGAGGAAAGGACGGGGGGGGGGGGACCGTAGGAGAGGCGAGAGAGGGGACGTGCATGCGCTGTGGGACGCGGGAGCCGCTCCGTAGAGTAGAGGATTCTTAGAGGAGAGAGGGGGAGAGGACGCGCATGCGCTGTGGGAGCCGCTCCGTAGAGTAGATGATTCCTAGAGTAGAGGAAGGGGGGTGAGCGTAGGAGAGCATAGGGGAGGGGACGCGCATGCGCTGTGGGACGCGGGGGGCCGCTCCGTAGAGTAGAGGATTCCTAGAGGAGAGAAAGGGGGTGAGCGTAGGAGGGGACGCGCATGCGCTGTGGTGGTGTGGGGCGCGGGAAGGAGGGACGGACTAAGCCCCCTCCAAACACATGCAAGCAAGATTAAGGAATGGGGTCAACCTGGGCGACAGACACCACCTGCCTAGCCATTGCTAAGCAGCCTCTCTGTGCTCTCGGCCATGACTCAAGGAATGGGGTCAACCTGGGCGACAGACACCACCTGCCTAGCCATTGCTAAGCAGCCTCTCTGTGCTCTCGGCCATGACTCTGATGACTGTGTTAGGGTTGACGGCCTTCATATGACGGCCTCAACTCCGAGTGGAGTTGAGTGCCTAATCAATAAATTAAAGCTTTCTTCTCCCCCAGGCTGCGACACAATTAGCCCGAAGTTTCTGAAAAGCACGAGTGTTTACAGTTCTATCATCTTGTCCAAAATCTTTCAACAATCACTTAACATGGGTTCTATTCCAGCGGAATGGAAGATAGGGAAGGTGATCCCACTTCATAAATCAGGTAACAAGCACTCTCCATTTAATTACCGACCCATTTCTCTTACCAGCATTCCATGTAAACTTCTCGAGCATATATTGTTTTCAAATCTTGCCAAGTATCTCGAATCTAACTCCTTTTTCACGCACTCTCAGCATGGCTTTCGCAAATCTTATTCATGCGAAACACAACTAACATCATTTACACACCATTTGCATGCCATTCTTGATCGTTCTTCTTTTGCAGACTGCATATTTCTGGATTTCTCTAAAGCATTCGATAAAGTCTCTCATAATCTACTAATGTACAAATTACGCCAGCTTAACATAGATCCCCAACTTCTCACATGGCTTGAATCCTTCTTATCCAGTCGTTCTCAGTATGTTTCTGCTAACAACTTTGACTCACCCTCCAGTCAAGTTTGCTCGGGCGTTCCGCAAGGCTCTGTTCTGGGGCCACTTTTATTTCTAATTTATATTAATGACTTACCCTCCTGTGTTTCATCCAATATTCATCTTTTCGCTGACGACTGCGCAATGTTTAGAGAAATAACTTGTAACAATGATGCAGCCATCCTCCAATCTCACCTTAACGCCATCAGGGCGTGGTGTAACACGTGGCAGATGCAACTAAACATAACCAAATGCAAAGCAATGCGCGTTACCAGGCGTACTAACACTCCACCGGCCTATCATATCGCTAACACCCCTCTAGATTGTGTTTCATGTTATAAATATCTTGGTGTACACATTTCATCTGACCTTTCCTGGAACACACACATTGCATACCTAACAAGCAAAGCTAACAAATCCCTGGGCTATCTACGACGAAATTTTTCACGTACACCACAATCCCTCAAACTAATTCTATATAAAACTCTTATAAGGCCTAAACTAGAATACGCAGCCTCAGTTTGGGACCCCAGCCAGCATAAATTAATCGATTTAATAGAAAAGGTTCAGAACAATTCTGCACGTTTTATTTTATCTAACTATAATAGGACCGCTAGCATCAGTTTAATGAAGACTCATCTAGAATTACCATCTTTAGCCTCAAGACGTAAACACGCACGTCTCTCTCTTTTTCATAGGATATATCATCATCCTCTTTTACGACTAGAACTCCTTTCGGCACCACATTACATTTCATCTCGCATCGATCACCAACACAAGGTCGGCATTCCATCTTGTAGATCCTCTTCTTTCCTTCACTCATTTTTACCCCACACGAGTGATGAGTGGAATCACCTTCCTGCAAGTGTTGCAATTGGTTAGTATCCATCAAGGATACTAACCAATTTAAAGAAACTGTACGCAATATCTCTATCTAAACTTTTTTGTTGTTTTTCTTTGTTTTTTGTTTTTTTTTCTTTGTTTTTAACTGAACACCATCATTATTGATTATCTCAAGTGCCTATTTTCATTGATTACACCAAAATTTTGCTCATTAGTTATTATTTAACGTTTCATGTATTATGTTTTATTTTTGTGCCGCTAGCATTTGTGTAACTACTTGTAAACTTCTCGGAATTTATTTTAGGAATTATTGTGATTTTTTTTTTACTTTTTGCTTTTATTGTGTATTTTCTCGTACCTGCTTGAGTTATTGCTGATTTTCTGTGTTTTTCCCCACTCCCCTCTGTAATGCCATTGGCCCTGAGGGTATCCTAAATAAATATAACTACAGTGTTCTGGTTCGAATAATGGGTGCTTCCCTACTTCATGAAAGTGGCCGGACGCGGGACGGGGGACGCGGGACGTGGGACGGGGGACGCGGGAGGGACGGACAGAGCCCCGAGCATAAGATGCTTCGCATCTAAAAGTTAGAGAGAAAGAGAAGGAACGATTGAAAGAAATAGAAGCATATGGAATGAGAAAGAAACGGATAGAGGGAGAAAGGGAGAGAAAGAAAGACCGCATAGCATAGCCATGCTGTATAGTAAGAGGGTGGGAAAGGGAAGTGAGGGTGAGGAGGAGGGGACAAGGTACACTATTGTATAACCATGTATACCCGGGTATGGACCATACTATACATGGCTATACAATAGTTTACAGTATGGTATAGTTGTTAAGAACTGTGAACAGAAGAGGAAGAAGAGGAAAACGAGGGACGGTGCGTGGCACGGGGGGGGTTGGTTTCTTTGTCGCTGAAATAAATGGCAGCGTTGAGACGTGCTGCTATATCTCTTCAGGCGCATTATCCTTAAAACCCGGTTCATCTAGAAAGAAGCCATCGGATTTTACAATAGGTGGGAAATGGAAGTGAGGTTGAGGAGGATGGAAAGGAGGAAGGAAGAGGATAAGGCCACGTATATAAGCAAGCAAGTGGGAAAGGGTAATGAAGGTCCCGAGGAGTGATTTGAGGAGGAGAGGATGTGAGAGGTCACTGTTTCCACAGTCTTCGCACCAGAGGGGTGCCTAGTTGACCCCAATTTCTTTTTACTGATGAAGTCTCTTCGAGATTAGTGCTCTCCATACTTTCTTTCTTTTGCTTATTTGCGCTACTAAAACGGCCGCTTGCAATAAAACAAGGCGACCTGCAACGGTGGAGGCCTCATATTCAGCCACAGCTGCTCCAAATTTCTGGCGAACAATTAACGAAGGTCTCACTTCTCCAAGGCGGTGAGAAGCCACATAATGAGCTCCTTAATAAAACCATTACAACCATTTTAATTTTTGCCATCGCTCACTGCAATGCCAACGAAAAGTAAGTCTTCTCCAGAAAACACCAAAAGAACATGATTTTGGCCCACCGTATGGTGTGTCTGTGGCCTGTATATGCTGAGACATTTTTTATGGCACTAGTTTGAAATCGTTAGCAAATGCCGTAACACGTATTGATCGATCGAAAGGGGAACAGTGATAAGTCAGTATATTAGTACGCATTATATGGCCATGAAGGCGATGTCAAGTAGTCAGTATATCAAGCCACATATATTTTTTTCTATCTCACCTCCAGGAACCTTACAAGCTACTGTCTGAGGGAATTTTTAGAAGGGCACTATGACTCCAAGGAATTGGGGGATGCACAGAAAAGAAGAAAAGACCGTGCTCAGTTTCGAGTGTACACAGTCACCGCTGCGAACAGGTTGCTTATATTTAAGCCTCCGCAGATTCTCTTATCCGAGAGACTACTTTCATTAACAGTGGCTTTCGGAAAAAATAGGAATATCTTTGCATAAAATTGAAACTTGCGTAAAATCTCGGGCATTCACTATATTAGGTGACTAACTAACGGTTCTCTTCAAATAAGACAGAACTATACAACGTGGAATAAGTGTTTACTATGTAGCGAAGCTTTGGAACTAGTGGGTCGTCCTCTCCAGCGCCTTCTAGTGGGTCGCTCTCTTCGAAGAAAAAGAGCAGCTCGTGCTGAGAGTCGGTCCCCGCCTAATCCTGATTTATTTTTCTCCGTGCATTGGCCCAGATTTCACAAACCGCAAATAATATTTGTTCAATCATTACTTGATCCACTAAATGTACAAATTCGTGATTTGATTCCTATAACTACGCAACATGATACCGCAGAAACTGTTTACCATGACATCTTTCCAAATCACGCCAAACTATTACCTTCCGGAATTTTAAATGGGCTATTGCATGAGCATCTGAGTACTCTACCAACGAAGGTCGTTATTGCAACAGACGCATCGCAATCGGATGAAAAATCTGGCATCGGAATATTTTGCCCTGAACTTGACTGGTCATTTTCTCTACGATTACCCGATTTTCTTCCTATCTTTTTTGCGGAATTTATGACAATAGTTCTAGCTTTGCGTAAGTTAAGTACTTCGATTCCAGTAGCAGCAATTATAACTGACTCCTTATGTGTGTGCTCTTCTCTTTCCACATCGGGTGGGGCGCCTTTACTCAGACTCTTTAAATCTTTAGTTCCCTGTCATCTCCGATGCATTCATTTAATATGGGCACCGGGACACAAAGGCTTGTGGGTAAACGAAATGGCGGATTCTCTTGCGAAAGCGTCGCTTTCCGCGCCGATCATTCCTGTTTTACCACTTACAGCACACATCACGGAGGCACGATTTCGGACACTTACGATTAGGCAAAGTTCATCAGAACCTGCGCTGACTTCTTCTCCTGAGTACAAACACCTGTTATTTCCCTAGCGCGGCGACCAGTCTAAATCAAGGATGAGGAAGGTTGCCATCACAAAATTTCGTTGCCGAGTTATCTCCCTCAATTTTTACCTCCATAGAGCAAGTCTAGCCAATTCCCCTATGTGCCTTTTCTGTAATGAGGAGGAAACGATTAATCATTTTTTATTATCTTGTCGATTTAATACATTCAGAAAAAAGCATACTAGTACCACCTCTTCGAAAACTGGGCCTGCAGTTATCGGAACCTGTTCTTCTTTCTTTTGGAGCCTCCAGTATAAAACAGCGCTAAAAGACGGGACGAAGAAAGGACACAAACCACGGCGCTGACTAACAACCAAATGTGTTTTATTCAACCAGTCCGCATATATATGCTCCACCACAATCGCAAGAACAACAGAAAGAAATCGATGATCAGCCTGCGCAGAGGCAACAAAAATATTCAATTGGACAGAAATGTTATCTCCTTCGGAAGGAGGGAAATCGACGGTAGGCTAACACATGCCTCGCCGCCGTTATAAATGTGATAAGCTTCAGAGATGGGGCGCGCGCGTTCATCATAGTACTTTGACAGAAAAATTGAATCTTTAAAAGATGGCTCACAACCGCAATCATTACAATGAAGAGACATTTGACTATCTCTAGCTTGTTTTCGGACCTTATTCGCGTGCTCGCGCATGCGGTCATTAGCGCACCGGCCCGTTTGACCAACATAGTAACGCCCGCAAGAAAGTGGAATCTTATACATCACAGCATCGCAACATTCAACAAACTTTTGCCGGTGCTTCTTAGTACACCTTTCCGTCTTGGTCTCTCGATTTACTTGCTGACACAAGCTACCAAGTTTATTTCTAGCAGAAAACAACAACCTGACGCCTGCCCTGCTGACCATAATCTTAAGAAAGGACGTGTATCCACTTCCTCGAATAGA